>JAPMOR010104488.1:139730-154494 GCA_026543865.1 Argiope aurantia
CGTTTAATGCGATGTATTGATTTATCGTTTTTACTTGTTTTGTCAAAGCCACATTTGAGATCTTGCATGTTTTTTTGTGTTTTTAATAATCAATCTATTTTGACTTAATTATTTTATTCCTTCCATCACTGATATTTCATGATCACAAAAAGACACGGATTCACCATGCATCAACATTAAACAAACACAGGTGATAATTGTAGATACATTTTGTACCTTTTAAATAGCCACTCACCGATTTGATATTTAGTCAGACATTTATTTTATCCGTGCTTACTGATTTCCCCATCAGGGAAGGAAGAAGTACGCCCCTTTTAGAGATTCCCTTTTGGATTTTCCTTTTTAGGGATTCTTTTCATAATTTGGGCATAAGTCGCAAACTCCATTTTTTAATAATTAGCCGCCTTTGGCGACCAGCCGGTTCGCCAATCTTAATGTTCGTTTAAATTTTAATAATTAAATATTTTACGCAATTCCTACTTTAATAGATTCTTCATCAAAATATTTTAAAACTTCACATTTTGAATCATATAATTCACTCATAATATTATAAAAGCCTTCAGTCATAACGTAATATGTATCTCTCTCATTTTCTGTTACATCTAGTAGAATTTATGCTTTAAATTAAAGTGGAAAGAATTAATCTGCAATTAATATAATAATATTTTTTACTGAAACAAAGCATTTTTTTATAATATGATTTTTTATAAAATGATTACTGATAACAGAGTCACTGAGTGTTTAAACTTTATGGGCACTAAAGAATATCTTTCTTAATTTATGTAATATCTCAAGAATTTGTCAACAAATTTTTCTCAGATTCATCATGAACAGATCGATTAATTAACAATGTTTAATTTTAAATGCATCAAACACTAAGAAAATAAAACGAATCGTTTAAAATAATCGGTCGAAAACAGGTTTAACAAACTACTTAAAAAACGATGTACTTAAAACTATAAGCATATACAAAAAAATATATAACTAACATAAATACTATTTAATTGCAAAAGCATGCAACTAACCTAAAAATAATTTAAATCATTGAAAACCGGTTAAAAAAAAACTACTTAAAAAACGATGTACTTGAAACTATAAGCATATACAAAAAATATATAACTAACATAAATACAGTTTAATCACAAAAGCATGCAACTAACCTAAAAATAATTTAAATCATCCGTTGATAACGGTTGTCATGTCAACAATCAGAGCACAATGCGCATGCGTGAATTTTCAACGCCCTTTACGGTAACGCAAATGCGTGAATTTTTCTACGCCAGTTGGGGTAACACTATGCAGATTGGAAATTTTTAATTTTTTTTATTCTGTGTTATTTTAATTCAAAAGTACTTCAGAATGAATCTGAAACATAGATTAATTAACAATGTTTAATTTTAAATGCATCAAACATTAAGAAAATAAACAGAACCGTTTGAAATAATCTGCCGAAAAATGTTAACCCTAGCCTCATTACTGTTGGGAGAAAAAAACTGAGGCCTTACTCATTTGGCGGTGGGGAAAATGGAAGATTTTTTTGGCGGGAAAGTTAGTTTTTAATTAATAATTAAAATTCTAATTAAAAATTCAAAAAAGCGACCCCAGGTACAACTTCCCGACCTCTAAGGTATACATGTACCAAATTTGGTAGCTGTAGGTCAAATGACCTGGCCTGTAGAGCGCAACACACACACACACACACAAATTGAGCTTTATTTATAAGTAGAAAAGTATAGAGAATAACCGATTAACCTTAACAACTATACAAATTTAATAAAAAAAACAAAGGAAGCAGCTATAAAAGTAAAAATAAATCAGGAAAGAAAAATACATACAAAATACTATTAAAATTATTTTTGTATATTAAAAAAATCAAACACCTTAAAGGACAAAATAATAGTGATATGTACTTAAAACACAAAAGGAAACTCAAAAAGAAAATATTCATAAAGCAAAACAAAATATCAAAATCATTTTTTTGAAAAAAATTGCCCTTTTATTAGTGTATGGGAACTTAAAATTTCTTTACTTTAATAATTTTAACTTTTAAAATTTAAATTATGATTCAATATTATATAAATATTGAGCTTATATATTTCTTAGAATATATAATGTATATTCTTAGAATTGGATCTCCGCTGGATAATGAATCCAAATTTAATTAAATGAATGAATTAATAATAATTTAAATTCGGAAAATATTATTGAATTTTCATCGAAAATTAGTATACCAGAAATTTAATGCAGAAGTAATTACAAAATTCCATCTTTACAAATGTGAAATAGGTTAAATTAAATAAAAACATAAGTACAAGGAATTAAAAATACAGTTGATCCATGAAAATAATTGATTATTAAAACGTTATGATGAGAATAAAAAGTGTTGATTCAAATCTTTAAAAATGCGCACATTTCCTGATGTATTCTCTTCTTTTGATTAATTCATTGACAAATAGCACACCCTCAGTTTCCTACTATATAATTGCGGCCCTTTATTTTATGATAAATGAAGATGCGTTTTTGGATGCTTAATAAACACTTAAAATTTATGTCATGACTTTTGAAACATGCTGTATTTTAATTCTTCGTTTACATAAATCTTGGTATTGATCTTGATGATAAAGAAATAATGTTCTTAAGTGGAATTTAGGAAAGTGCCTAATAAAATTAAAATGAAAATACAACTGCAGAGTTCCTGAAAAATTATAAATATTGTTAGAATCTATAATACAGTTTGCCTGCAATGTGATGCTCATCATTGACAAAAGAAATTTTCAGGGATTCTTAATGAATGTTGAATATAAACCAGAGCAATAACCTCGATTTTGATGATTATTTAGTTGAAACATGGTGATAAAAATGAATATTATTGATACTGCAGATATTATAGCCGTGTTTCTGTTAGAAACCGAGATCAGGCGATTCTTCCGGGAAATTCCTTGTAGCATTCATTAAAATATGTAAGCGGAGACACACATGATCATGACTTCTCTCTCTGAAGTTGTGCCCTCGGAACGAGCTCTAGACATGCACTTTAAGTACTATTTTTATTTTCGAGGTAATCATATACTATCTGTTTGAGTTGTAAGATTCTTCAAGTGTTTTATTTTTTTATTTGTGTGCATGTATGTACACCTCGACTGCATTGTTACCTTTTTTTCATACTTTGTGAAAGTTTCAACATCGTTTTCAGTTACCCTTTTTCACATAAAATTCACCACAGATCCAATGGACGATTTTCTGTAACAATATTAAATATTTAAATACATGACGATATCTGAGGTTCATGATGTCTTTACTTCGAAGTCAAATATTTCTATTTTCCAAACTAAATCCTACATATAGGCTTGGTGCACGTAAAATCTAAAAGCGAAAATGGAACTTCTGTCTTGCGGTAAGTTGGAAGCGAGATAGGAAGAGAGAAGATTGGAAGAAGAGATTGGAAGAGAGTAATTTGGAAGACAGATTCATATGAGGCCATCGTCATTTGAAAACAATTTATTAAAACTATGTATGTCCCCAAACAAAATTGGCATGGTTTTAGAACGCCAGTTTTAAAAATGAGCTTAAGTAAAACAGAACACTGCCTTGATGTTTATTTTTATACATCTTTTACATCTTTAATTTTTTTTTCTTATTCAACATCACGTCTCTATTCAAATAAATGCACTCTAACCATAAAAATATGAATTTGCTATTTGTTAGATACAAAATTTTAAAGGAAGTTATTTAGTAGAAATTTGTTACGCGTAGTTCCATTTTCTTATCACTCAGCTCTGAAAAAAGCATTCATAATTCTTTCCCCCTCTGTTTCTACATAGAAGTTAAAGTATGCACATATGCGACTGCCTATAAATATTATACTGTCTTTTTTTCAAGCGTGGGGTGTCGTCGGATTTAATGTCAGTTGTTTATGAAAAAAAGAAATTTTATGGTTACTTTTCCTCCTAAGATTGCTTGGGTATAGGAACCAAATAGGGTTGTCGAAGTTTGAGATGTTTCCTTTTGATGTTTTCTTTACTATTTCGTGCATAAAGGAAACATTTCACGGTCTCGTGGCTTCAAATCTGGAATAAAATGGAACTTTACTCGAACAGACAGAAAATCGTTTATCTATGATGGATGTAAGCTTTTTGATACCTTTTAAGAATTTTATCAAATGCTTTGACCAGAAAAGTGTAAAAATCGTGCTCGATCATTCTTTGGGATTCAGGCGTTCTGGACATTTGACAGGCTCGAGCCGAGCTAGAAAGTTAAGTCAGAGCTCTCGTAATAAAGAATGCATAGTTATTTTGTTATAAGTGGCTAATAATTATCATTAAATTAAATTGAATTCATTTAAAGGAATATGAATAATATATTTATATATTTATTAAATGACAGTGTTATGTTCATTGTACATTAAAAATTACAGAAGAATTTTTTAAAGCAATGAATTTTAAATAATTAACATTTGGTGTAATTTCTGATATTTCAGTTTTTAGTTATTTAAAAAAAATGTGATATTTTCTTCAAACTAGATCCTATCTAATTCTAGATACCTAATCATTCTATCATTATATTCATAGACTTTTAAGTAAGTTTCACATTTTAACGTGACATTTCATGGCATAATTTTGATGTTGAACGCGATTGCTCATATACTGACACTTGCCAATTTAGAAGATGAAACTTGATGTTTTAGAACAAATTCATTTTTTCCTGGCCATTGAAAACTGTTTATACACATTTTTAATATAGTTTGAGAAATCAAAGAGATGGAACAAGTTAGTATATTATTGAATTTATTTTACTCATTAAATATTCGTTTTTCAGAAAAAAACCAAATAACAAAGCGAGTTTGAGTTAAAAAAAATTCGGATTGATCTGATTTTAACTGAAATACGTTTTATTAAAATAAGAAACTGAACTAAAATGATGTAAGTTTTAATTATTAAGTGAAACAAAGCAGACTATAAGTAGATTTCGTTTCAAAGAAGATTGTAATTCTGCACATATCTTAAAAATGCTTAATATCATTAACTAGAAAATTTATAATTCTTATATTAATCATAATCCCGTAAGACTCGTCATCGCTTCCATTGCAAGATTAAAAAATTCTAATTAATTACTGTTCCGAAGCATTCTTGTATTGAACTTTAAATTTCGATACCGTATTCAAAAAAGTCCGTCGCATATCCATATTATCCTTCTTGTCGTAAAACTGTGAAATTAAATAAAAACGTGTTAATAATGTAAGAAAATTTTGAGATCTTTGTTCCTGTCTTTTTTTAAAATACAAAATCCGCCTTCAGTTTTCTAAATTTTGCTTCCATTTTCTCTTTAAGTTATCTTTGGGGTATATCAGCTTCTCATTTCTTTAAGGATAACATAAAATAGTCCAGGGATAAATGTATTTATGGATTTATTTCTCTATTCTAAATATAAAGGAAATACTTTGCATTTATGATATTGTATTTATAGATCTATAAATCAGTCTATCTTGGTCTAGATTTGTTGGTATATTATTGCTGTTTGTTAGTTGTTCTCAAATTATTGTATTAATATTAATGTAGAAATATGACTATATTTCAACAGTAACAATGGCTTAGCAACGTCTTAATTTATTCACCTATTTTAGGCAACGAAATTTTTCGAAAACAATAGGGAAATGTTACCTTTTTCAACATAAAGTTTAGACACTTTTATAGAGTTTCAGTAATTCCTTAGAAATTAGAATTTCTTACGACATAATCACTCTTTTTATTTTAAATATCTTCTGCTGAATACATTTAATTCAGGCAAACTTTACCACCCCTTTCATACCTCTTAAAACTTTTTCCATCCTTATTTTCTCTCGGAATAACAATAATTTATTCCATAAAACTAAATTTGAAATTCTATATTTAGAACTGCATTTTTGAAGAAATTCTCCATCAAAATTAATAAATAAAATTATTGGAGAATACTAGAGGCAGAGTCAATCAATAAATAACATACCTAGTTAAACGTTAAATATCATTTAACATACATAGTTAAATGTTAATTACTATTGATTTTTGGATGGAAACAAGGAAAAAGTTATCTGTTCTTATAAAACATACAAATATACATCCATTATCGGAAAAATTCATAGAACGTTTGAGCCATCACACATTACCATGCAAAGTGGCGCCACTTACACAGGATTGTCCACAATAGATATGTGTTATAAATAGCTTGACAATAAAAATATGCCATTGAAATTATCTGTATGTTGTATATGTATAAAATTTTATTGCTATCAATTACTAAACTTCATGCAACTAACTAATTAAATTTCACAATACCAGCATATCTTGGTCCATTTTAAGTGGACGATTTTAAAATAGTTATCGTATCTTTTATTATGTTCATCAAGTTATATTAAGTTGTGTTTTACTATTTTCATGAAGTTATGTTAAACTGTGTCTTGTTATGTTTATCAAGTTATGTTTTGTCCATCACTGGAAAAATTCAAAGATCTATGAGCAAAGAACCAATGAGCATTAAAATATATACGCATATAGCATTCAAAGAACCTATAAGTGTATGCTCAAGAAACTGGGTCATGAGTATACACTTTACCCTGCAAAGTGACGCTATACACACAGGACAGTCCGTAACATGTTTCATAAACAGCTTGATAGCGAAAATATCCCATTTTAAATTACCCATGTGTTGTATTTTTATAAGATTTTATTGCTCCTTTGCACTAAATGTCACCAATAAAAATTGCACAATAAACCAATTAAATTTTTCAATATCAACCTCTCTAGGTCCAATTGATGTGAATGGTCTTAAAAAAATTAACTTATAATATGCTATTATGATCAAGATACTACAATATTATCTTGCAAGCGCAGAAAACCTATATTCTTAATAAAAAATTATAAGACGTTAGGCGATATCAAAAATAATATTGGAAAATATTAAGTTTTAATTCAGATGATATTTCGGGAAATAAATAATGGGCAAATAGTTCAGCAAAGAGAATTTATGAGTATTTAGGATGCTTAATGATGTAGAGGATCATTTTCCATTTGAGTGAACGCGTATGCGGCTTGAATTTATGATGAATGAATGTTTGAGCTGAAAGAATGCTACGGTTCTGAATGGGTGTGGTG
This sequence comes from Argiope aurantia, assembly GCA_026543865.1. Taxonomy (NCBI): domain Eukaryota; kingdom Metazoa; phylum Arthropoda; class Arachnida; order Araneae; family Araneidae; genus Argiope; species Argiope aurantia. The sequence continues at coordinate 146,855 of JAPMOR010104488.1, forward strand.
AATATTAAAACGTATTTGTAAAAGTCATTGGCCTTCATTTATGCTCATTAGAAATTCAAATACATTTCAAAGAATTCGTGGTATTAGTCGCTTATCTCGAACATTGTATAACAATTTGTAATTTATAAAATTGTCTCCCATTATGAAGTTTTATACATCTTCCCCTAACAAATGAAATCAAGCTTAAGAAACGTAGTCTGAATACAAAATATTTAGAATACAAAAAATGAAATTAAAGAAATTTCGGAACAAAGATTCAAGAAATGTTTGTAATTAAGTTTGTATTAGTCGAATTATACGAATTTAAAGAAGTTGAATGCAACAGTAATGGGCGTTTCTGTAATTTCCATTAAAATCTAATTTTCTTTGAGCTGATGAAAGTATAAAATATGTTAAAAATAACTCATTGTGTCAAATGTAATAATTGATTTTAAATTTAATTTGTAATGTTGCAAATAGAAGATTAGATTGGAGATTTAAAATTTTTATTTCTTATATCCTCCATTCAAACTTTTATAGTTGTATTCAAAGGCCTCGATTATTGTAAAAAAATAATTTCCGCATGGAACTGAAAATAGTGTTATTTTTATTTTTGTCTTAATTAATTATATATTCGGAAACACAAACAGCACTCAGTTTTGCTGAGATATCGTTATTTTCAATTTACTAATTATTTATTTTTACTATTATTTTTTACTATTTATTTTTTTATACATCACTGGGTAGAAAAGTAAAAGAAAAAAAATATTCAAATACACTGGTGTGCAAAACTTAAGCAACATGCATGTTTTTTGCCATAACTTCACGAGAAATCATCTGAGAGACATGAAATTCAGAAATGAAATAAAGCATTTTATTCTGAAAGAATGACGAAAGCATAGTTGCGCAGAAATGAATACAATGTATACAATATGGAATCAAACAAAAAAAGGCTTTATTGAACTCATAGTATCGTTACACATGATTGTCTGTCCAAGAGGAAGAACTGCACGCAGATGTTCCATAGTATGGGATATGCCCTCCCCTTACTGCAATGGTTGCTTCGCACCGTCTCCCCATACTCAGCACCCGATTGTCCAACAGTTCTTGAGATAAGAGTACCCATTCCTCAATCAGCATCTGTTTAAGTTGTCGGGTGTTCCCAGGAGGATATAATCGTGCCGCAAAGCGTTTCCCCAAAGCATCCCACATATGTTCTATCGGATTTAAATCAGGGGAGCACGCCGGCCAATCCATTCGAGTGATATCTTCACTTTCCAGGAGCTCCTCAACAGCAAGAGTCCTGTGTGGCCGTGCATTGTCGTCCATAAAAACGAAGTCTGATCCAATGTCATCTCGGAATAGACGCACATGGGGAAGGATCACCTCCTGACAATAGCGATCTCCAGTTACAGAACCTCTGTCGAAAACGTGGAGCTCAGTCCGCCCGTTCATCATGATGCCTCCCCAGACAACTCCAGGACTACCGAAACGGTCTCTTTCCGTGACGTTGCTGGGATGAGACTGTGTCCCGACCTCTCTCCAAATCAACTGGCAATGGGAATCGCTTGTGACACTAAAACGACTCTCATCTGTAAAGAGGACACGACTCCATTGATGAGATGTCAAGTTTTTGTGCTCCCTGCACCACTCTAAACGGTGCCGCCGGTGGGAAACTGTCAAAGGGATGCAGCGTTCAGGACGGCGGGCGAATAGGCCACCTTTGTGAAGGCGTCTGGACACAGTAAAACGCGACACTTGTCGCCCCGTTGCTGCACACAGTTGCTGAGCAGTGGCTCTTGCTGACTGGTTTCGGGTTCTTTTCGCCTGCAAGACGATATGTCGCTCATCCACTGCAGTTGTTTTCCTGGGGCGGCCACCACCAATCTTTCTCACAGCTGTACCTGTGGTTTGGAAGGCTTTCCAAGCGCGCAAAACGACACTTTTGTTGATTCCGAACTCTTCAGTTACACTGGTCACACTACGCCTCTCCTCCAGCTTTCCGATCATTCTTCCACGTGTGAAATCGTCCAGGTGATTTCTGATAGCCATATTTCACGAATTTACTCACGTGCACTTGCAGCGAATGTCTTTAATTGCGTCTCCGTCCTTCCTTTTATTGTAGTGTTGAGCTGCGCCCGTCTTCCGCACGTGTTTTGCGTACGCTCAAGTCGCCTGTGACGTTTTGTTCCTGATATTTGCATACGCATGACCTTTCTCTTGAATTATTTGTTCATTGTACTGATCGCAAGAACTCCTTTTCTGCAATTTCATGGCTATCTGCTTAAAATTTGCATTGTTGCGTAAGTTTTGCACACCAGTGTATATTAAAATATTAATGCTTATATATTAATATATTAACACTTTGATTATTAACGAGGCTTTATATGCTCCACTCGCATTTTAAAATTGTTGCTGGAATAAAAACTTATTTGAAACATTGTAATGTATCCCAATTCTAGATCCAATATAATTGTTTGAATTTTATAATTAGTTACCTAGATGCTGTTAACCCTTTCCTTGCCATTAGTCATAAGTGCTTTATGTATGTTTATTAATTTTGATGTATTGGTAACAAACTCTTTTTAAGACACATATTTATTAGATATTGTAAATATATAAATACGTTTTTTCCAGTAAATAATAATAACCAAATATTATACATAAAGTAATTTGGTTTTCATTAAGGGACTATTATGTAGTAGAACTAAATTGAGTCAATTCAAAATATCTTTTGGATAAAGGTCCTAGCTTCTAGTTTAAAACCAATTGGAAAAAATATTCTGAAAAATAAATTTGTTCATTTTAAACCTAAGATTTTAATTATCATAGAAAATCGGAGAAAAATAGTAAAAAACTCCGTAGTGAATGAATTAATAATCAAAACAATTATATTTAAGAATGAATTTCTTTTCAAAAGCCACAAATAGAAAACACTTAACTTAGAAATATTTGAATAATTTTAAATCATCTGACCAATTTATAAAGTCTTTTGTTTTCATATTAACAGATTCTTCCTTTCGTTTCACTGACTTATACGATATAGAAACTAAATCTTTCAAAGGATGAGGGTCTGCCGATTTTCTCTTTCTTATGCAGGCAAACGCAATACTTCAAAAACTCAGTGTCTCAAATAAATGAAATTTTGTATATCATACTCATACTAAATTCATAATACTACGTAGCATTCTAGTTTCAGTCGATTGAATAAATCTGTTTAAAATTCATTTTCGATTTTCTGATATTTTTAATATTAACACTATGCAAAGATTAATCTCCAAAGATTGCTAATTAGATTCACTTCATAGATCGAACTGTCGTAGGTATTATTCACCAATACTGTACTACGCAGGTACTAGTTTACTTTACTATACTACGAAGTTCATAATTCTCATGTGTGATCCATTGAAAATAAAAATGTGAGCACTTTTGGTGTTCATGAATTCATACAAGGTCTCCAATTTTATGTGAAGGGCAGTCAAAACACATTTATTAGAGAATATACGAGCAAGGTTTGGGGAGACTTTTCAAAAATATTTTTTTTATATTTTCGTTTGTCAATCATATTCATAGATTGACAAACGAAATTCCAAAAATATGTTTTTCGAATCAATAAAGTCTGATACGTGGAGGTTCGTCAAAATCTCGCATTCGAATTACTTAATTATTTCAATATTTCCGAGAATATAACCGAATAATCCAGCTAGAATGGTTTCACCAAAACTTTCCCGAATATTCTCTAGTAAACTTGTCATGCCTGAGACATGACATTGGCATACAATACTTAAGAAATATTGAGTTTATTTACAAAATCTATCGGGACATCATTTACAAGATTTTTGGCGATTAATCCCTGGCATGCGGTTAGCAGTATCTAAAAAACGAATTTGAGACTGAATCGTGCTTGATGCACGATTTTCTCAATCGATTGATTGTCGACAAAATTTTGACACAAAACTGCATTTATAGTCACAAAATCCCTTAATTATTTTGATATATTTAAGTCATTGCGTTTTTAAATTATCTCGTTTTCATGTTTCTGAACGTGCAGATGGATAAACAGCCGGTTCGTAGTTTTGTTTTGACTCAAACTTCGATAGATTTCTACACTATACAGTCGCTCCAAGCCAAACTCGGACACCATAAAAAAAAAATCTTGTTTTGCAAAAATACTTTGACTAAAAGGAATTCAAAAAAAGTAAAGATGGTTTTCTAATAGTGAATTCATTGCTCTATTAAAAATAAACCAAATAACGCTAATTCATAAATTATAATGACAAATTTAGAGATAAAAATAAAATTGCGGAAGAAAGAGAGCGCAAACCAAACTCGGACATCTGACAATAAAGCGACAAATAATTGCAATTCTGATTGAAAATTGTAGACAATTTCATGAAAAACATTGTAGTTGTTCAGCGGAATTCTCGATTTGGCGTTTTTTTTTTCATTTATTGCAGTAAAAAACTTAATTTATTGAAAATGTCAAGGCAAAGGGGCCAAATGAGCATAGAGTTAAGGAAATTGATTATTAAGCATACTGAAGATGGAAAGTCTGTGCGAGAAATATCGGAGATTGTCAAAAGAAGTCATTCCACGGTTCATGACATCATAAAACGCTACAAAAACAATAATCAGGTGGAAAATAAGCCTAAAAAAGCCCATAACAAGATTTTCACCGAAGCAGGTGAGCGATATTTAGTGAGAAAAGTGAAAGTAAATCCCTTTCTTAGCGCTCCAAAGCTAGCTATTATTGCTGAAAATGAATTAGGGAAAAAAAACTAGTCCATAAACAATTAGAAATGTGCTCCATAAGAAAAATCTCAATGGAAGAAAAGCCAGACAAAAGCCTTTCATAAGTAAACGAAATCAAAAAGTAAGACGTGAATTCGCAAAGGAGCATGAAAACGAGGAGTGTTCTTACTGGAAACAAGTATTATTCACTGACGAGAGCAAATTAAATATATTTGGATTAGATGTCAAGCCATATGTTTGGAGAAAATCGAATGAGGAATTGCGTAGAAAAAACTTGAAACCAACTGTGAAGCATGGTGGCGGATCAGTAATGGTCTGGGGATCATTTTCAGCTGCTGGCCCAAGAATTTTGCATTTCATTGAAGGGAGAATGGATCAGAATGTATACCTTGACATTTTAAAAACAAATTTGCCACTATGTGTGCAAAAACTGTCGCTTGGCAATAATTGGAGATTTTATCAGGATAATGATCCCAAGCATAAAGCTTATAGAGTGCGTTCCTGGCTCCTATATAATTGTCCTCACGTCATGGAAACACCATCCCAAAGCCCAGACATAAATCCCATCGAGAATCTGTGAGATCATCTTAACAAAAATATCCGGGAACACGCTGTTTCAAGTAAAACTGAGTTGAAAAGAGCTTTATTGCAAGAATGGGACAATATTCAGCCTAATTTTTGTGAAAAATTGGTGCAATCTATGCCTAAACGCCTTAAAATGCTTATAAAAAACAAAGGATTACATACAAAATATTAATTCATTTGAAATATTAACTAGTTTTAAAAATCTTCTTAGCCGTCCGAGTTGGGCTTGTCCGTTAATTTTTGTTTTGTTTTGTTTTTTACAATAATTTCTGGTTACAATGTAACAATTTATATGTTTTGTTATCTGTTTTTAATACTGCAATAAATGTATTATTGAAAATGCATTTAATTATTTTTCTAATCATTTTTATTTAATTTTTTTTTACTTAATTAGTAGAATTTCTTTGATATCCGAGTTTAGCTTGGAGCGACTGTATGTGTAAATTTTTGTACATAATCTTATATGTCTAACTCTTTTCGTTTTGTTGTTATCGTGTTAACTTATATCTGGAAAAACAGATTTCTTGTGAGCAAATGCTTCTCAAAATTTGGGAGAAATGTACGAATTTGGTGTAAATACCATATACTAAATTCCAACCGTCTAGCTCAAAGCACTTTTGAGTAATTTATCACAGACAAACGGACATTTTCTAAAAATGTGTTTTTCGATCTCAGGGAAATCTAAAATATAGAGATTCCCAAAACCTTGTGTTTGAATTTTTTATCAATTACTATACTTTATCTATACTAAGTATTCGAGAAAGTAAAAAGGTGAGGCTTTATCTTTATGGAAATGAAGAAAGAAAATGTTTCATTTATAGATGATGAAAACATAAAATAAAATATACAAAAATGACTCGTTTCCCCTATCCATTTACAGAAAATCTTAAAAGCCTACGCAATATCTCAATACGTTTGAAATATGGCGTCTTTAAGAAAAGTAACTAACTGTTCAGAAAAAAGACAATATATCTTGGTAATGAAAGAAAGAAACCCATCTTTCTTGAATATTTTTGTAATAGTTAACTATGCCGGTATAGTCATAAATCTCTTCCCCCGCATTGAAACCCAGAAATGAACAATGTGTGTTTGAATTAAATATATAGATTAATTCTAAACAAATCGAGAAATATGTTGCTGGGATTTCGAAAGTATTATTCTCAAATATTCCTTCATATACATTCAATCTGCACTACACTGAATATTTTTCTTGCTTATCATCGTTCTTCACTATTTCGTTCTGAGATGATTTATCTTTTTCCGATATGCTGCATCTAAATTATTAATATTTAATATACCAAAACATAAAAATAACCTCAAGAGGATTAATTTTTGAAGTGATAGTATATTTCCCCTTGGGAGAAGGGGCATGTGTTGTGCATCTATCATATTTTTCATCTTTTGATCTTACTTACAAATGTATTTTACTAATAAACAAATATCCTGTTTATATATAGATAGAAATATTTGCATGTTTGATATTAGATGCGTAAAAGGATAAGATTCCTTTCAAGGTGCAGTTCGTTTCTCGAAGGTTTTAATATTCTTAATGCAATTTTGAAAATATTTTCCTTTACAAGCATACTCATTTTCGAAATTAATTTGATAGAATTTATTATGTTTCCACTTATTGAAATTCTTTGATTTTTTTTATTTTCTGGTATACAAAACATGCAAATGAAAAATATTGTGCTTTTCAACAAAAACTTGAAATTTTGATAAATTTGTACTTTTTAGATCTTCCTTCTTTTGGAAAAATACATTCTGGAAATATATTTTTCCAAAAGAAGAAAGATCTATATGAATACACTTCCACAAAAACTTTTTGACCTTGAAAGATAAAATTTTATATGTGCTGTTCACAACAAATTTTTAGATTTCAATCAAATTTCGAACGAGATGTATTCACAAGAAATGCATTTGTCTGTCTGTCTGAGACCAAGTGAATACAATAATTACAAAACAAAATGAGTAAAATAGTAAAGAGTTTGATGACAATTTTAATATCTATAAGCTCGTTTCGCGTTTTCAACTGTATGCTTTAAAACGCTAACAACCTGCCAGTGTTTACAGTCGTATTTTTGTAAACGCAATAGCCGAAAATGCGTTGAATTAAAATAAATTGAATTTGTTATATGATCTTATTAATAAAATTTTAGCTTCAATCTGTGGAAGGAAAATGTCCAAAATCGATATTGTGCATCGAATTCTCGTTTCAAAACATTTAAATAAATGATAAATAAAGACAATGAAAGTTTCAAAATAATTTGAGTGGTATTGTTGCTTTACAGCCCTACTGGACGGACGGATCATCATTATGTTGT
>JAPMOR010104497.1:0-23864 GCA_026543865.1 Argiope aurantia
TTCTTGGTTAAGGTACCCAATTTGTCACCTTACCAGTTTTCAAGTCTTTTTCCAAGCAGTTAATCTACCTAAGTTTTGGACTTCCTCTTCTTCGGGTACCAATGTTTAACTAAACAGATTTTTAGTGGCTCAATTGTCATCTAATTATATTAATTATCCTGCCCATTTAATTCCCTGTATTGCAATAAATTTAATAATATCTGACTCTGGAAATAGTTTGTAAATTTCCAAGTTGATTCTTTCTTTTTTTAAAAAATTATTATTATCACATTTAACTCCACCAAATATGCTTCTTAAAATTCCTCTTTCAAATATAACAAGAGTCTCTTTGTCTTTCCCTTGCAAAGCATAAATTAGGCTGCCAATAAATTCAGGTTTCTGTTTGTATATCCTTCTTTTGTCTCTCCGTGAAAGGCATCTTTCATCATTGTCAGGATGCTGACTTTATGGGCACTATAAAATCTTGATCCTGATCGATCAAATAAGAGAGTAGCGTAACAACAATTTTTTTTTATTTACAGCCTTATATATGTGCATAAAAACAATTTGTTGTCATCTAGGTTAATATCATTTACAAATATCAAATAACAGTTCTATCACGAAATAGTTCCTCGATCGAATCGGAGAGTAAGTCATAAAAAAAACCCCGCTAACAGGCTGGTAGCTCAAACGGCTACTCCAGGGGTCGATCGTGGGAATGTTTGTTAATGATCCGTCTTTGTAACTGACCCCTCCCGAACATATGTTAATTATAATCAATTCACAGCTGAAGTCCACCTGACTTAGACACTTAATGACAATGGTTGATGGTGATTGATCGTTCTCGAAGATTTGAGGAGTCCCTTCGTAATGGAAAAAAAAGTTTAACATCTGGATATTTTGACATTCTTCTCCCTTGATGATATGAAGGATCTATTTGAAACAACGGGACAAACATCTGTGTCCCCATATCTGGATATCAACAAATGACCAAACACAATTCTACCAGTGAAAAAGATCCACATCTGGCGGTCCGTAGTCCCTTAACTATGTATGGGGAAGCGGGTAGGAATGCCAATTACCATGTGAGGAAAAGGGAAACGCTACAACACTTAATCCAATAATTTTCAGAGAAGTAAATGAAATCGCTAGAACGATTAGAATTTCATGAGATTATGTTGTTTACCGGTTTGATGTCTCTGTGTAGGAATCCAACCTCATGGATGCTCTCTATGGCCTTCAGGATCTGCAGCCCTAGCCTGAGGGTGGTGCTGAGGCTGTAGGCACCTCTGGGCTGGCTTCGTCTCAATTCAGCGAGGTTCTTGCCCTGCAGCTGCATCACGACGTAGTTGAAGCGGTCGTTGCGTCCGCAGCCGATGAAGCGACACACGTGTTCCCTGCCTGCCAAAATTCACAATTCACATTTTTCATAACACTAAAATTAAATTTAATTACAAAGTTATCAAGCATATTTTTTATAGTACGAATAACAGTAGAATTATTATTATTATTATTATTCAATATTTTGCTTATTTTCTATTTCAAGATTCGCTCCCAGGTGGCGCAATCGGTACGGAATCGATTATTAATTAATCACTAAATTAACATTCTGAATCAATCCTCTTTTACAAACAATAAACAAATCGAAATAAAAAAAAACAGTGTTTAATAGAGTTATTAAAATTCCCTTTTATTAAACTATTAAAAAGTAGAAAATGATGTTTTAAATCAAGCATGTGGAAAACAAGACAAAAGTGAAAATAGTCGATAGAAATATTCTAAGTAAGTTGAAAGCTTCATAATACAACTCAACTTTTACCAAATGTTTAAGAATTTCCTTTCCTAGAATAATTTAAGAATGCTTACTTTCCTTATAGTGGTGTTTTCATATGTTGGGCGTTTACGAATTTGTTTTGACGTATATACTGTTCATAAAACAGTTTTACATGTTTAAAATAATAATAAAGAGTGTTTCAAAAACGTTCTTATTTGTATTATTTTCTTTCCTTTCTTTTCTATACTATACTTCGTAATTCATTTTCATAAATATAATGGAACCCAAAAATCATTTTTTTTCAACTGTTGCATCAAATGGCAAATACAATTGAAATTCAATTTAACTCAATAAATTAATATGGCGATTAAATTTTAAAAATATTAAAATATTATATTGCCATAAGTAACATACAGTCGTAAAAAATTTCGTAAATTTAGTATATAAAAAATTTTATCCTTTCACACAATGAACGAAATGAAATGAAAAGCGTGGAACAATGAATATTCATATAAAAAAAGATGAAATCCAACCAGCAATATATTTCAAAGTAATATCTTATTTCGGATAATTCCACTAATGCAAATGGATATACAAATATTACATTACTTTCTTGAAATTTATTTCCACAGCCAGTCATACTATAATATAGTTCAGTCTAATTTAATCAAATACTACATTCTTTAGATTGGCCCAAGTTGGCGCTACTACAAAAACAAGAGACGCTCTCTTTCGGCTTAAAATCGCTGACTTCGATCAGCGGGGTTTGTCTGTAGCAAGTGCCATCAGAAACAAAAATAACAAACTAAACAAATAAATTAAATTAAACTGAAAATATTAATTTTCAAACCGAAGACTGTCAAAAAGTTTAAATGGTAGAAAAGCATCCATGTCCTAAGGGAAGGTTAAAATAAGATGCCAGTAATTCCGAGATTGCTTTCTAACACTCTGAGTATTTTAGTTTTTAGTTGTTGTATTTTAAATCAATTTTTGTAAACTTTTTAGACAATGCTGCCTGATCATTTTAGTAACTTTCACGAGTAGTGCTAAACTTTAAAATTAATTATGTTATTCATATTTCTTACACTCATTTATTCCGAAAACAACATTATCTAAAGACTTATGAATCACAATAGTTGTTTTCTTCGCGATCTGAAGACAGTGCCTACCTTGCAGCTTCTTGAGCACGGCCACCTCCATCTTGAGCACTTGTTTAGCCTGCTTGGCGGATTCGAGTTTCAGCGCCACCAGCTCCTTCGTCACCAGATCCAGGCCTTCGTAGATTTCCCCAAATCCACCACCACCAATTTTTTTCACCTATCAGACAAACATCAGCATAATTAATAAAAGCGGTTGTTTAAAACTCTTTTAATAGAGCACTAAAAGAGTGAACATTTTTTTTTATTTTTAATTATTTTTGACTCGCTAACAAATCTCGCGTAACGATCACCTTACATAACGAGCGATTTGTTTAATGAGCAAAACAAAATGTAAAAAAGTAACTCATTTAACGATCGATATTTGGCAGAAGAGACACCTGACGTCTTATGCTGAATTGGCTTGTATCAGTCTCTATAAAGTACTTGTTTGGAGAAAAATATATATAAGAAATTTTGGCCGGATAGCATTGTCGAACATGACTACAAGAGGTCTGAGAAAATATATAAATCGGCCAGATTTTGTTTCCGGTTAAGATTATATTGCTAAAGGCAACGATATCGTTGAACTGGCGGAAGAATATAGCTAGAACTACGGAAGAGCTTACAGAGCTGCATTCTGTATCACAGCAAAAAGATGCGGAGGAGACTTGGTTAGCAGATAAAGAAATACTAGATATATTAATACTGCAACAACATTCCAATGAGAAAAGGGCGATGTTGAAAGCATAGAAAATTATTGTATGTTATGTTGAGAAACATCGCATCATCTTACGCTGGTAAGGCGATGTTACGACATTACGAATTCATTTAACGATAATACCGTGTCTTCTTTTCGCCGAATTTTGAAAATTATTAGCAAAGACAAATGCCATTAAACAATTTTTATCTTAATAAAAACATGCATCATAAATTATAAATCACATGATCTATTTATTTGAGTATTTTTATTCAGAATAGAAGCATTGTCCTGTTTTGCATTGATCCCTACGGTAAGACCGTTTAAAGAAAGATTCGTTTAATGAATGTTTAGCATTTCCAGCAAGATTCAGGAAAGATAATATTCGTTAAGAAAGGTTCCTATGTAATTAATTATTATGAATATTAAAGAAAATCTAGAAGATTTTTTTGCTAAATTTGCAGGTGGCGCATGCATATGAAATCTCTATTTAATTATTTAAATAGATTAACTGACTGTTAGATTCTTAAACTTTTTATACATTGTATTATCCCATCTTCAGCACTTTCCCATACTTTTTGCTGGATTTCTTTTTAACTGTGCATTTGGTTCTCTCGATTTCCTAAAGGTTTGTCCACTTCTGTTCTGACCCGTGGAAAGGTGCGGGTGCGGCTGCGTATTGTTATCGAAAGCACAGAAAAATCAAAATTTCAAAAATTCTAATATTCTGGGAAGTGAGCATGAAGTCAGTAAAAAACTTGATTTTTTTTTAACATGAAGAAAATCAAATGAATACAAATCTACAGAAGATTAGCAATCACAATGTCAGAATAAAAGCTGTACAACAGCAAAAATTAGATGTTTAGAGGGAAAATCTGTATATTCACTAAATTGCCAAGAGCCCCCGGATAACAACAACCGATTTTCCAAATGGACAACGGTTCAACAATCGGAAATCAACGGTTAACAGCATCATAAAATGTGATTGATTGATTGACTGAAATGTGATGAGAATGGGATTTTGGTCCGTTATCCTCTAATGCCAAAAGAGTGCCAAAAAATCTTCAGAGACTGGCGTTGGATCCGAAGGCACTGCTCATTAGAAACAGCTTTTTGAGCCCTTTTGAACAGTCCTTGGAATAAAGAACAAGAATGAAGTTCGATATTAAGTTTTACAAAAAGGTTTGATCTATGAGTTGCGTATTTGAAACAAAACAAGATTATATGTTCAATGTTGTTTTCAAGATTACAAATTTGGCAGTGAGGATAATTGTGTACACCAAATCTATTCCACAGAGCTGGAGTCATAATCATCCGGATTAAAAGACGTGCAGTTATGCTATTTTCTCTTCTATTTTTGAGCCATGGTGTAAGGGAAAACATGGTGGGAATATCGCCAATAGATTCTTCATAACTGCTATTTTAAAAACGTGATTCGTTGTGTTTTTTTGTAGTGAGGTTTCCTGATGATGAGAAATTAAATCTCCTGAAGCAATCCACTCCAGCACTGCGTATGCCGTTTTTGCAAGTACGTCCGCCTTTTCATTTCAAAGTATTTGTGAATGTCTTGGAAACCACACCAAACACATTTTCTGATTTAATTTTCCCCTGGCTTGAATTTTGCCAGCTAATCCGTGAATGATTTTTGGAAATTTGATTGTAAGGCATTTTAACACTCTAAGGGTCTCAAACATTCCGACATAACCCCTGGCCGTCTTCAAGATCGCCGTGCACGCATTTCGATGCGAGTTTAGTAATGATGGAAATTCGGTTTGCACGGATTATTACGGAGGTCGTATACTGCTTGAAGAAGGTTTCAAATGTGTTTCAACGCGTTTCTTTCCCCCTAGAAGGTCTGAGATTTTGGTGGATTGAAGGGTAGTCAACACAATGAATTCCGAAATAAATAAAGGTGCGGGTCGGCTCCTCCCACCGATGACGGTGCGAACTTCCTTAGGGAAGGGTTATACCGTGGCCGATGATGGCCCTTAGGACTCAACCACAGTTCCCGACAGTGTTGCTGTTACGGCGGTCCGGTCATTCATATTTTACCACGTAGCTTCAGGCAAATTGGAGGTTACCTTTTGAAGATTAAATCCAAAACATGGATCGATAGCTCTTATGAAAGAAACATATTCTGAAATTCCTTCAATTAGGCAGATGCGTTCTTTGATACACAAAACTCGAACGCTTATGAACAGATAATCACCCTTTGATGATTTTAACACAAATCTTCAAATCTAGTAATAAAATCATTCGGCAAATCTCAAATATTAATTCATCGTATGCGAACTGACAGGCAGGTCAGATTTCCGCCGATAGTTTCGTTCAAAGTTTGCAGATATTTTCACAATGCCCAATTTTTATTTATGCAGCTAGCCGAGTTTCTGAATCACTGCGTTCAAACAGTCAGGTATTTCGAAAAACAGCTTTTTCGAATTCCGATAGGTTTGAAAGGAGTCGGGATTGAAGAATTCGATCATTTCGGTTTCAATATTTCGTATGTGGAGGAGCAAATTTCATTAAACCGAAAAACCATGCATTGATCATTCATTTAGATTGTATAAAAAACAATAGCACCAAATAAAAGGAAGCTCAAATTAAAATTTTAAACAAAGTCGCACCATTAATTAAATGGGTACGGAAGCATTCAACTCTCTCGGCGATTTTTGAAAACCTTCGCAGTGCAGAAATCACCCACACTCGAAGCAATAACAAAAAATTATTTTCCTCTTTAGGTAAAACCTTTATTAACAATAAAAAAATGTTTTACTTTCGAAGATTTTTCACAGTAGTTAGCTCTTTAAATGTACGGTTCTTTTTTTGGAAAAGGTTACAATTAAAAAAAAATCCTTAAATGAAGAGAACTCGCTTAAGAAGAAAATAATTTTGAAAATAAAGCCACCGCTTAACCTCGTTTTCACTAACACAGTTTTTACTGTTGGTGTTCATCTGCGCCCCATTATCTTTTAGTGCCTATAAACCTAAACTTCGCTAAACTTCAAACAGCAGTCTTTAAGAATATTAAAATAAAAAAAATTATAATAAGTTAATTGGAAGTAGTGAGAAGCTCTAAAAAATTGTTTTGAAATTCAGGACAATCAAATATTTGTTACTTTATTGCTACGAATATTTCAATATTTTTAATGGTTTTTTAAAACAATATTAAAAATATAACTCTGTTCCAGTTTTATACTACTACTAAAAGAATTGACACGAAAGATTTAAAAAATAAATATGGGTACAAACGATTTTAAAAGTTGAAATGGGCGAAAATTATTGTCGTAGCAATACCATAGTTATTTTGCAATTAAATTCTCAGTTAAATACGCGTTTAATTTTCCTGAATAAAGAGTTGATTCAAATAATTTAAAATTTAAAAAATAGGCACGCGACTCCAAACACAATTTATGCTGTCGCGTCATGCAGTTCGAATACGACACTCAGATTTTGGAATCGATTTACAGAAGAAGAAAGATTGTGACAGCATATTACGAGTAACAGATGGTTATCGCATGACATATACAATCTTGCAAATCTGACGCAAAATTTATTTCCTTTTTTTCACACGTTTTTTGATTTTGCAATAATTTATTCATTTTAGATAACTAATCCAGCTTCAAAACTGTTCATCCTGCGTATGAAATTCTTTTCACCCTTTATAGGGCATAATACCGGGTATAATTTTTAGGGTTACATCATGATAAATTGATGTAAATACTAAAACATAAAAAGTTTGTTGATTTGCCTTTTAATTTATGTAATAAGGGGTGGTAAATATGCTTACAAAGAGATCGTTCTGGGGAAACTGAAAGTGGTAAGCATATTTATCACTGAGCGTTAAGGGTAAAAAATATCATCGAATATTATAATATACTTACCACTTAATTTTAGGTTATTTAAAATAACTTTATACAGTTTTTTAATTAGAAACCGTGGAATTGTTTGGAATTCAAATTCAGTCATGTCTTACATTAAAGTTTGGAGCTCATTTTGCATTTGTTATACTGGCTGGGTGGATTGCTACATTGCATTAAAATAAAACTGTTCTAATCTGATGCAATTTTATTACTAACATCTTATTGACGTTTTGCGTTAAGAAATAAACTAAAATGTCAGAAATTAAAGTAATCAAATAATAAATCTATCAAAAATATAGTCAAAATATACATAAAATCATTAACAGGAAGATTCCGAATTTAAAGAAATTCCAACTGCATCCATAGTTTTTGTTTCATTTTTAAAAATGAATGTCGAATTTAAAATAAATAAATTCAATAACAAATAATGATGATTAAATATCTTAGATATAAGGAATATCTGAGATACAAGGAACAAAACGCAGCGGTTTTGCATCTCTGAACACTTTTACAGGAATTAAAATTTAATGACAAATGTTGGAACTTCATGTCGCTAAGAAAACTCCGTACATCGTGAACGGGCAGTGGTAAGCACACTTACCACTTTTGGATATAAATGATATTTAACTATAGATTTAATGTATTTCTGAGCTTTTGAGGTAGCTCAATCGAATTTTCAGCATCTGATTACTCTATTTATCATTTTACAATACTTCTTTGAGCTCTCATAAAAAATCTTTTGCAGGTAGTAACCAGAAAACTATAAAGGGTTAATGTATTAATGGTATGAATATATTCAGTGACCAAACATTTAAATGGAATAGAATATTTCAAAAATCAGAAAAAAAGACATTAAAATACTCCGTTTCTAGAAGGCTAATTTAAAGGCCATTTTAATATTATTTAAAACTGAAGCACGTGGGCTTCGAGCGATTCTTCATACCCTTGACGCATATTTTATGTTACTTTTCAAAATAACACTGTAGAAATTGAAATAGTAGCTGAATCTCCTTATTTGCAGCTGAAACATAGAATTATACGTTTATATATAAAGATGAATTCATCGATATTTTAATAACAGCTTTGGCGCACCTACTTTTCCCATACATGGGTCTTAAGAATCTTAAAAGTAATCTTATTATTATTATTTGTTAAAAGAAAGCAAACGAACAGCGCCAATCAAAATTTTAAAAACCCAAAATGTTACCACGGATGAATAAAAAAGAGCATAATAAAAAAAATTATCAGTTTTACAGAGACGAGAATTCATTCAAGAGATAGACAGTTGTCGTACTCATAAGAACAACATCATGGCGTAGAGGTTTCATAACTCGACTATCTTCTCTTTTGATACAACAGATGACGTTACCTTATTAACATCAAGGAATAATACCCATGATCCTTCTTGGGGGCCATTATTAGATTGTATTCTAATCGAGTGTCGTGTTCATTGCTTGTTTTGTCTTGTGAAATATGGGAAAATAATCAACAAATGTTCTTGAAACTCGTCTGTTATTTTCATCTCTCTCATAATGAAGTTGGAAAGAGTCCCTCTGCAGCATTATTTATTTATACAGATTCGATTTTTGGATTGAGATCTTAAGATAAGGCGAATAGATGATTGGGTTTTTTTTCGAAAGATGAAGCGAGTAGACGATTGATATTTTAGTAAGGTAACCTAGATAGATGCTAAGCGAGAAATAATGCAAATCCAATAATAATGAAAAACAAGGGGGGTGTTCTCACGACTTTCTCTCATACGAATTTCTTCACTTCCTAATAAGATGACGCATCTTATTTGGGAAATTCATTATTATTTTAATTCTATAATAATATAATGGCATTTAAGATAATGATTCGTTTTTAAGAAATTTTTGCATTTCAAATGACTTAATGCTGTCCATTCATTCCAGTTTCAAAATTAAAAATTCAGTCATTCGATGCGCGAATCAGAATCGTCATTGTCTGCCAAGGGATTCATTCAATATGGAGTGTTTGGCGACTTACAGAACAATGTCAAAAATATATTGCCACATAAACAAGAATAACTAGCAATTGCGGCGGCTCAGTCGGCAGAGCAAATCGATTAAGATTAGCTGGTTCGTGGCTCGAATCCTAGCCGCTATGTTTTCCCCAAAGATTGAAATTTTTTTTATTTAAATTGTTATCAATTGTTTACCTAAGATCTGGAAGGTCCTAGATCTTTCTTCAATATTCAAACATATATAGATTGCTGTCGAACATTCTATATATGTATAAAAGCTGAATCCCATCAATGATGGGTCAATACTCAATCTCGTGCTGTTGCGAGTTGCTTCGTTATAATAAATCTAATGGATTGTTTAAACTAACGGCGTAGTCCTTTACATCTTCGTTTCAATATTTAGAACGTCTTCGTGTCCTTCAGAATCGGATGTGATCTATCATTTTAGTAATAAGATGACATTCTTTATTTCCTTCCTCTAAATCGTTGGCTTTTAGAGTTACTGCGTTTGCAAACAGACAATGGATTTATTCTAAATTTTGAAGCAGATCTGACGCTAAGGCCTGCGAACTCTCCGCGCTTCTGAGTTGCCGTCTTCACACAGATTCCGCCGATAAGCTTAAGGAATATAATTTACGGGATTGTTTCGCACATGTATAATATTGTTACTTTACCAAACATCTTCGTCTAGCGTTCATATTATCCTTTATTCATTTCGACAGACAGCGTTTCGTTATTTTAATGCTGTTAAGTTAGTAATCAAATCAATTTTATCTGCTATTTCCACAACAGCTTAAAAAAATAGCAGGTAATTATAGACAGGTGCCCAAATATAAATGCATCTTTGAATACGACTGACAGAGTGCGCAGCAAAGACATCTTCACAACGAAATCTAAAATTTTGGGAGCGCATTGCCAATTCATTATGTTTTACTTTCACATTGGGGAATGATGTCACCGCGAGAATGGCAACAGATCCCAAAAGGGACGATTGACAACAACTTAAACAAAACAAAAATCGCCTCTGGATGGGATATCGTGATGGGGAATCGAATCAAGAGACTGTAAAGGGCGAAATAGTCTGGTTGGTAGGGCGTTGAATTCGCATCTCTTGGGTTGTGAGTTCGGACAGGGTGGCTGATCCTCCAAGTCAAGGCTATACCATTGGGGTTCTCCGATTCAAGTTTAAATTACGATCTGTGAATGAAATGTAGGAATGAAGGGCTGAGACGTATTCTTAAACGTAAACGTATTCCTAGATGGCACTACTGAAATAAGAGACGCTAAAATTCGGCTTAAAATCACTGACCTCATCAGTGGGCTTGTCTTTGGCAAGTGCCATAAGCAACAGCAACAACAGGAGACTATTTCCTAGGTCAAAATATCTTATCAATATTGGAAAATTTATAATGTAGATGAAAATTGTGATTTTTTAGTGTTGAAGAATCGAATTTTGTGACCAAGTCTCAGGAAAACACGATATTTTATACCAAATGGAAGAAATTCTGAATAAGTCTTTTCAAATGAGAAAATTTCTAATGAACGTAGACAAAAAATAATAGTTTAGACGGGAAAAACAACGTGGTAGTTGAAGTGGCAGAAAGAGAGTAACAAAAGCGCCAAGGCATGCTATATATATTGTGATATTTCAAAACTGATTATAAATGCACTCTGACGGCGGCCGGAGCATCTCTTGTCCTCTGGCCAGTGCATCGCAGTGTGGTTTCATGTCAACGGGGGCTCTGAGCACGCACTTAACAAATAGGTTCCCAAAGGCATTCGGTTTTATGATGACTCACCACTTTCCATCGTTCTTTGACGACGTGACCAGGCTGCAGCAGGTCTTCGGTGGTCATGTTAACGTAGAAAGAGTCGTCCTCGTTGATAACCTCACTGGAGGCATTGCTGTCGCCGGAATATCTGCGGAAAAGAAAAAAGAAAGCTGTTATTAAAGATGGAGGGAGGATGTAAAGCAAGCTCCCCATTAACCCCCCATATTCTTACTAAATACGTGGCGTATTCGAAAAGTCAGTATCGTTTTTGGAATGAAACTAGCAAAAAGTTTTTTTTCCTAGCCAATTTTATTTTTACATGAAAGAGCATACCTTTAATGGTTTTTCTACATAGTTTCCACCAGTGTTCAAACATTTATCGTACAGAGTTACCAAATTTTCTACACCTTCTTCATATAAATTTCCCGCCAATCCATCGGAACACACCTTGTGATAACCTAAGTGGTGTGTAATAATTTCGTACAAAACAGTACGTGAAATTTGCGGAAATTTATCTGAAAGCGCCGTCATTGTGTAACGTCTATTCTCATGGATTTTTTTCGATCAACTTTCTTTACCTGATCGACGTTGACAATAGAATGCCGACCACTCCGAGCCTCATCATGGACATTTGGTCGACCTTCATTAAACATTCTAGCCCACTTTCTCACCATTCCATCACTCACCGTGTCTTCACCGTAAGCAACTTGAACTTAACGACAGATTTCAGCCGATTTCACATTTCTCATGCTCAAAAATCGAATTACAGCACCTATCTCACAGTTGGCAGGATCAGTAATTGTCTTAAGCATTTTAAATGTGTACAGAAAACTGAAAAATTTAACGTACAGCAAACAAAATGACATCAGTTGAGAGCCAATGAACAAGGAAGACTAGAGCGCATGCGCAGAACGTCCACCGCAGCGTTGTGGCGGCGGTACCATGAAACGGTACTTACTTCGCGAATACGCCTCGCATGAAGAAAAAAATGGATCATTTTATAAACCGTTGCGAGTAATCTCCCCGAAACTTTCTCGTATATTCTCTAATAAAGATGCTATTCTTCTCCTTCCCGCAAAAAATGTTGGATTTTCGTCAAGGCCATGAATGCCAAGAGAGCTCAGGTTTTTATTTTTAGAATTCCCCGCATGAGAGTTGTGTAAGAAAACCAGTAGTTGTGTATTAATTGCTTGGCATTATAAAACAATAGCCACACCCCTTTGGTGTGATTTTACTGAATCTAATATGTGATCCTTTTTTTCTTGGTGGGTGGTATGTCTGATTCATTTTTGGCACGAGGTTAATACACAAGTACCAGAACATTCAATATATATTTAGGGCGCATTTTTTTTCGGGACTTACTGAAACCAAAAATTGATGTGGAATTACAATTTTAAACGCAAAATCACATATCATATTTCATATATTAGTCATTGAGTTTCTGAGTCTTGTGCTTAGGTGTTGGTGAAAGTACAGATTGCCAGGTGTTAACCGCTTGACACATTCCAAAGTTTTACGTATCTTCACTTTAGATGCCGATTCTTAGTACCAAATATCTGTTTTGTTCTTCATGTTTTGTAGTTATCGTGTTTACTTGTATTTGGACATTGGATAGACTGACATTCTCCGAATGGATTTCATTCAAAACTTGGAAGAAATCTACACATTTGGCAAAAAAGCCGTATACTAAATTTCATCCCATTAGCTCAAAGCAGTTTTAAATTATCGTGTTCACAGACTGACATAATTCTAAACATATGTTTTTTCGACTCGAAAAGCTTCGAAGCGTGGAAATTCGTCAAAATCTCGAGTACGACGATTGGAATATCTTCTCTCTGTATATTTCGCACTAGTCGTATCGGGCGACCGGCTGGTTGATCAAGAATATTGGCCGATACTGTCACTTCTTTTTTTTTTAATTCTTTATTTTCTTTTGTATAAATTTCGCATCGTCACGAAAGAAACCGAATTTCACTATTCTAAGCAACACGATGTTTGTTTCTTAGACCTACGTGGTTGCAACATTCTAGTACAATGTCCAACTTCCTTATTTCAGCCGGCAAGGCAGAAATAAATGCATATCATGCTTGACACATTACGGAAGGCACTTTGCGCGCTTCCACATTTTTTCATGCTCTAGAAGCCTGCTTGGCAAGAAATAGGATGCATATAGGCACATTTTTAATTCGCTTTAATTACATAAAGTATTCTAAAATATTACTATATATTTTATACATGTATTTATTATACAAGAAGATTTTTTACATTTTAACTCTTATTTATTTCACAGACTTGAATAATGCTTTGGAGTGTGATGTTTTGTAAAGCATATTCCCTCGTTCAATGGCACGATTTGCGGCAGTATCTTGTTTTAAGATATTAATGAACGCTCACGAATTTTCTCGTGCTGCGTGTCCCATCGGTTATGGCTTCATAAATAACAAAGTTCTGATGATTTTAGAGCGCACAAGTTTGCTCAAAAACGTGCTGGCGAACGTCTTACAGATTTCTTTGCGGTCCGTAATGAGTTAAATATTTGCTTCTGGTTGGTTATGCATCCATTTGGCCGAAAAAACATGAAAACGAAATATCTCGTGACGGCCACAACGTTCGGCCTGCTAAAAACGAGAAATCTTGTGACCCGTACGCAATGTGTTCACATAAATTTGAGGAGATACTTTTGCAGCCGGCTTCGAAAGTATATTACAGTTTCTCATTTCTCTTGAACGCAAGCGACAACGCATAAATAAACAACAAAACAAAATATTTTTTAAAAATCTCCGAAGTGTAACAAAGAGAAAAAAAGTACATATAGTCCCTTCTTTGGTTGACAGATGGTTTCGACTCCTTAGTTTTGGTGCGAGCACCAGGTGCGAATTTCATCTGTGTTTCAGTGAAAAGATGTAAATATTTCATACAAAATGATTTAATTAAAATAGGAGCAATCAATCTTTTATTGTTTTAAATTTCATTCAAACACAAAATTTCTAAAAATATATAACTAAAAAACAATCCTGTAAGCATCTGAGGCGTAATCGACACTCAAATAAGGTAATATTTTAACCAATCAGTTTTAAGTAATTTAATAATGCACGCCTTTTAGTTTATCACCTTCGCCCACCCCTCCCCCAATACGTCTTTCTACACGAGGCAATTTCTTTCTTTGTTTATTTTTTTAAAAGAATCCGACAGGCACAAATACATTGTAATCCGCCGAATCAGCGCACTCTCCGTCTTGTCGCAACCACCGGATCAATACACCAACCTTGAACTGCATTCTAGTCTCTCACTTCCCCCCATCCTCCACCCTCGTCTGCAGGGAAAATCGGAATCCTCCCCCGCACATTCAATCAGAACACAAGGTGAAAAGAGCAAATGATCTTTCCGAGAAACTTGCACCGCGTTTCGTTTTCGAAATTAAGTGTGTTGCCATTCATTGCGCATGTAATACTTTTGTTTCTCCTTCTTTTCTGTAATGATTGCTTAAGGCAAAGTTATTTTGCTGTAAATAAATATTTTGAGAGAAAATATCGTTTGATGTTTTGAATTGAAATGAGAGCGATTTCTCCTTCCACTGATATGGCTACTTTTAAAACCAATGCCAACGTTTTTTTTTTAATTATTCGTTTTTTCTAGATAATTATATTTCTATCTTATTATACTTTCCTAAATAATTATAAGATAATAATTCACAATAAAATATTTTAGAGAAATTTTTATTTAATGGAAGGGGCCTACACTTAAAATTATAGTGAATAAATAAAAGGTTTATGCTCTTAAAATTTGCTTATTTACTTTTTACAAAACAAAACAAAACAAAAAAATGTAAAAAGTAAAATCATTGAAATTTCTTTTTACAGTTAAAAGTTCACTGAACGTTCTTTTTTACTTGCTATAGAATCTTTTGATAACATTTTGAGATTAAACACGCTAGATAATAACGGTCACGTTTAATGATATTATGTAAAATATTTTTCATGCTATCCCTGGCAGTATTTTTGCCGCTTGAATTAACCTTATAAGAAAGGAATACGCAAGTTTGAGTTCAAATAAAATGATACGGTAAGAAACGACACGATACTCACATGCACGTGGAAAAAAGAATCTAATGGGGGCGGAAATCAAGGTTAAAGAAGGATGAATTCCGGAAATATGTTCATATTTCTGACTCCCATCCCTTAGCGATGCAGAATCGTGGAGAAGGGGTCGTCTCAGGATAATGAAATAAAACCCGGAAGAGAAGAAGAAGCATTAAAGTTAAACAAAGTAAAACATCGCAAATGGGAAATTTAATTCGTTCCGTTCCGATTTCAATCAGCCAATAAGAGAAAAGTGGTCTAAAAAGAACAATAATATAAGAAACATTGTTCAAGAATATTAACTTCATAATTCTTCACTTCTTGTTTATACAAGTGACAAGGTGTGTCTGGGAAAGCTTCGCTGTTATTAGATTTGAGTATATTCAAAGATTAAAGAACACAGCTCAAAGTTTGATATCAATTATTGTGTTTAATTAAAATCAGATATATACATAATTATATGTGTGTTTAATATTATACAAATTACAGTTGCATTCAATATTAAGTACATCTCAATGCTCTTGGATATACAATGTGTTTGGTATCTATACAAACAAACCCCAGATTTTCATGCACTTGCATAATACGTCCGTAAGAAAAAGAATTCTTAAAATTCGTTCGACACACTTGAAAGGATTGAGTTTGTGATTCACTTCACTTCACTTCATCGGCATTTAACATTAAGAAATTCACAACAACATTAAAAAATCGAATATTAAATGAAAGAAATGAAAATTTTAACCTTCACTTTATAAAGGTCAGTTCCTAAATATAATCGAGCTTACTTTTTTACGCATGAGTGAATATTTTACCTCGTGAACTTCAATGTAGAGAATACATTTAAATAGCGGTGCTGCTGTCGGTACAGTTTTTTTTTTTTTAAATCTGTAAGGAACGCAATACGAACGTTCCTTTTCTATGTATGTATAGATTAACATCTGTATATACACAAAGGGAAAAATAAATAAATAAAAATAAGAAAAATGGTAAGTTGGAAGACAAAGGGAGATTTATTTTCATTTCAGTTACAATTTTCAAATGTCTTTCAATCTTTAGACAAAAACCAACGGGAATGGTCTCCCCGAAACTTTCTCGCTTACCCTCAAATGAATCCTCCCCCCGAATTTCCGACATCAAATGATGGATCTTGAGTGCGGCGGCGAATACTTGAGTGACGATGAAAAACGATAGTTAATAAAATTTAAATCTTGGCAAGAATCTTCTATCATTTTTACTGAATCTATCTTGAGAATATGCGTTTTGGACGCCCTTTTGCCGAACGACTGACTGACAACACATTTTGACGCGGGACATCCTCAAAGCACATGCGGAATTTCATTGATTTAAGGCACTGCGTTTACGAATTCTCACGGTTATGTGCATGAAAAAGTATGGGAAGACAGACGATCAACCGTTTGGCAGATTTGGGTCAAAATTTGATAATCAATATTTCAGATACTAAACATCAAACGCCAAATTTTATATACATATATCTTTGAGATGAGTAGTTATTGAGTTCATTAGAATTCAAACAGCTGGACAGAGAGACTTCCTCTAAACGGATTTCGCTCAAACTTTGATAGAAATATACAAATTTGGTGTAAAGACAATGTATGAAATTTCATCCGTCTACCTTAAAGCATTTTTGAGTAAGCTCTGTTACAGGCAGACAGACTGACTGACAGACAGCCAGACATAATGCTAAAAATAGGTAGAGATCCGAAACGAAGAGTTTCAGCAAATTCTCGAGTTTTTTGAGGATTGGATCTCGATCTCGCATTCTACCAGCGCGACGCATCAGCGCAGCGCTTTGATGCAAGTTCCGATTCTTGATACGTTTGATATTCGTTCAGGAATTTTTCAGTTCTTTTTGATAAATATGCTTAATATATTTTTTTTTAAAAATTGATTTAAAAAAAGCTCAAATTCGAATTTTAATACGATGTTAAAAATTCTTTTTTATAGAATAATATTTTCTGATTGTTATTAACGAAAATTCCAAAAGTTCACCTAATTTTTAATTAATAAAATTTCTATTTAAAATTTCAAAAAAAACAACCACTCCGAATTGCGAAACCGAAGTATTTTTTCCTCCAAAGTATATATGTGCTAATTTTGGAAGTTCCTGTCAGTTACGCGCGCGCGCGCGCACACACACACACACACACACACACACACACACACACACACACGCGCGCGCGCGCGCACACAGTTTTAATATAAGTGAAGATTTAGTCTCTAACTTTCCAAATATGAGGGAAATCAAAAGTAAAAGTGTGGAGAAATGACAGTGTTTAAAGATAATTTATAAGATGCGTTCTTTTATAACAATTTTTCATCCCATCTCAAAACCGTTTTACTTGCTAGCATGCGTTAGTCGGGGAGTTCATTCAATTGAAGAAGGCTTTGTTTAAGTAAGAAATGAATTCCAAAGGGCAACGCGATCGCGTGGGTGTCATCTAATCGCACGCTGCCATTCAAAAAGCGCAAAAGATTCCAAAAATAAAGGCGGATTCTTTACACATGTATTATTTGGGACAGAATCGACTCTGTTGGAACGCACTTTAATAGGTCTTAAAAAGATCGAAAATTTAATTATCTTGATATATATTTAAAAAGTTCAACACAAATGAATTCATATAAACAATTCATCGACTTTGATTCATTTACATATTTAACAGAAATGTTAAGTAAAACAGAAAGAATGAATATCGCAGGAAGTTAAAATGATCTCCCACCCCCCAAAACACGCACACATTTCATAAAAATACTAAATCCGACAGTATATTTTATCTCGCATTTCAGCCAATTGAATGCGATCCGGAACAAGCGATGAAAGCAGAATTGGCGCGAACGCAGCGAAGAAGCCAATAGGCGTTTGTTTTCCAATCCGAGATGACGAGACGGATTGCGCCGCCGATGAGTCATCAAGATGCTCCGTAGGAAATACCCGTTTAACTCGACGACATTTTAGCCTCGAAGAAGGGTTTTTGACCCTCAATGAATCGTGAAAACCCTGATCTGTTGAACGTGCAGGTTTTTGAAAGGAAGAACCTAGTTTACAATTCTGGGAGGAAAATTAAATAAATATTATTTTTAAAAAACAAAAAAGTTTTTAGTGTTTTAATTGCAATTTTACCAAAAATGTAACGTTTCAGTCGCATGAAAGGATTTTTTTAAAAAATTTCGTTGGTGAAGGAAAATGCCAACATTTTCGCATTTTATATATATGTAAACATATTTTAGCAATTGCGTGGCCGTATAGAAGAAATTTTTGAAATCTTAAAACTTAGATTTATTTCATAATTTTCACAGACAAAAAGCGGTCCGAGATACGTCAGTCTCCATCGTTAACACAGGTGAAAAACTAAAATTGTCCCCTATGTTGGTGTTTACTATGGGATTTTGATACGGATTTCTTTGACAGGTGTTCATTTAGGTAAAGGAATTTTAGGTATCTTGTAAGCATTAAGGATTTTTATCACTTCGCTCAGAGTGTGAGAACCTGCTGAAGTGAGCAGTTTTACACAGTGCGCGCTAAATGAATTAAATAAAAAAAAAAGAGGGAATTAGATCAGGAAATAAGAGAACATTTTAGAATGAAAATAAGGGTTAAAGGAAGATAAAAATTAGGAAATTAATTAATATTTAAATAAGATCAAGAGATATCATTGCACATATTAACCTTTCTTAGCAGACAGCCAAGGAAGTTAAGTTTGCCACCAGGCCTGCAATTGCCATCGACTCGATTTATTAGAGAGATAAGACCAAATACGAGAGACGAGAAAATAAGTCTAAGAAATGTGACATCAAAAGAAGGCAGTTTCTAAACTATAGATGACAACAAAGAATTATTTTTGAAGAATAGCAGTTTAATAATAAACTGTCAAAATTTTAACGATAATTTAACAAAATTACAAGTTAACCCTTTAAAGGGCCATTTTTTTTCTAGTCATATTATGTTAAAATATTTTTAGGTTTGAAATTAGAATAAGAAAAGGGATTCATTTAGCTTATTAGATAAATTTAATTTGATTAATTAATTAATAATTAAGTGACAAATCAATACACATCATTTTGTCTGAGATAAAGAACTGAAGCCTCTAAGTTTCTGACTTACTAAAAAAATGTGTCACAACTTATGCCAACCGACATAATTTCATACAAATATGGTTAAATTTGGTGGGAAGCATACTTCCCACAGCCCTAGAAAGGGTTAAAAAAATTAAATTTGCAATAATAATAATAATTTTCATGAATAATTATTTCTTATAAAAAATAACAGTATATAGAATTTTGATTATAAAAATGCATTAAAAAATTTAAAAAGCGCAATAAAAAGGAAATAAAAGTTTTTCCACGTAACTCACAATCTTGCTCAAAATATTTTAGTCCCATATTGTACGGAGTGACGACGGATCATTTCTAATTACAATAGTTTGCATTTTTATATTTACAGAAAAACTGCGATAATTCTTGCCTTAAATAGCTACAAAGTGTTATTAAAACAACAAGAGGCAATAATGAATATCGAAGAATATAGAAAAAATCTTTTTTTCATTCATCGACTTCTAATTAAGCAATCGAATAATTAAATTACACGAGTTGTTCATCCAATCACAAACCCGAATGGACGTTTTAACTCTTTCTGACAGCCACATTCAATTGTCTGTAAGAATGGAATCTCCGTAGTTGCAGAAAGAGAAAAATGAATATTCATATCCGGAGACTTAATACGCTGCCCACTGGTATGGTGTGGAAGTTTGGAGAGAGGGGTGCCAGCTCAGGTGTCGCCCTCGTCATCTAACCGCGGTTCAAAATGACGAGGTCTATTCCTAAATAGCACTAGTGTTGCTTTACAACGGCACATTATTATAACTGAAACTAAAAAAATCGAACCTGCTGGCAAATATGAAGTACTTGAACGAATAGAAATGAACTAAAATCCGCTTTTCTTCTTAAATGCTGTTTTAGCGCAAAACAGTTCATTTATACAGCAAAAAAATATGCCTCGATATCGACCATAATTAATAATTATAAATATTCCAAATTCTGCTTTCAACCTATTTCCCGTATGAAAAACATAACTAAACTCATGTTTATAAACTCATATTTAATAGTATATGAAAAGACAAGATTTTGCATTTTAATTATTTTTTTGCTATTCTGATGTTAATGACTGCTTCAACTCATTATCAGGTGGCGACACGGATACAGAGAAGAAATTTAATTTGTGATTACTTGAAAATTAAGTTATTAAAAAATAATAAAATACTGCAGTGCCATGAAGAATATACAATCTCTGAGAATTTCAAGAAGGAAAGAAATGAATTTCATCTTTAGAAACATGGAACAAATCGAAGAAAATACAGGCGATGAAAATTCTCAAAAAAAAAAAAAAAAAAAAAAAATCTTTAATGGTAAATAAAATAAAAAAAAATTTCTTCGATTTGTTCCATATTTCTATGATAGTTCATTTTAAAACTGTCGACACGATTTATGAACAGAGAAGTCAGAAAAGAGTAATATTAAATCTTAAAATATTTATCCTGAATTTTATAAAATTACTTCCTAACAATTTAAAGTTGCAGCATGAGAGGAATTCTCATGAACACGTCATGAAAAACGTCATTTCTCTTCGAATTCTTTAGTGTTTCATCTTATCGATTGGTGAACTGTTTGCCGTCGTGCACTAAACACACTATGGGGTTCTTTGCACTTTTTTTTACAAGAATCTGCACCCTTGTGACCCCCGCTAGAGAGGGAGAGTAACTCTGCAAGCATTTGGCATGTTTTGATGACGCAGAGGTATCTGATGAAAAACGGCGCATTTTGCTCTTCGAAGTAGGTCGAAAGCAATGGTGTACGCATTTTGGACATCTTTCTTCCGCCTGAATGGGTTCCAAAATTTCAAATCCAATAATAAGATTTCGTGTTAAATTTCATTCATCTAGTTCTTTGTGCGTGTGTGTGTTTCAATTATCGAGTTCATATGCATTCGAACGGAAAGACAGACTTTCGACCGACAATTTCGTCCAGAATTTAAAATCCTGATGTAAAATTAGCAAACATAATTTCATTTTTTTTTTTTTTTAGTTATGTTCTACGGGCGCCAGATTACCTAATTACTGGAATGATTTTTTTTCGCCCTGATATACAAATTGCATCTTAATGTTGATTGTTTGATAATTGCAATATTTTTCTATGTATACTTTGTACTAAGGGAAAGTAATTATCTTGTATATTTCAAGAATGTAAAAACAAAAGAATGCATTTTATCCGCATTTCACTTAATAAGCCTTAAACCGCAAAGTAAACACGTAAGTCCAGACGAATTCTAAAAGCAAGACGAAGCGACCGCCTTTTTAGCTGCGAAAGACGATTTCCCTAAAATCGATCGCGTGCCTGCAGACTGTCTGGAGCCAAACGATTCATTTTGTTGCCAACCCTCCCAACCATAATCCTGTACATCAAATGGTTCCAGTGGAGTGCATTTCTTTCTTTTTTCCTCCCTTCTGTAAAATGATTACGTTTCCGACCATTCATTTCCGCGTGAAATAAATAAAGAAATAAATAAAAAGACGCGCGTGGGTCAGTTTTCCAGTTCGCTCGAAAGGGGGCAGACATTTGAAAAAGATGAGCTCTTCTTTATCGAGTAAAATGATGTTGTAAATGAGACACGTTTGCTCTTTTGAAAAATGATACAGAATTAGAAAGGAAATAGGAAAATGATCAATAATGCATTCGTTTCTATTTCGAGTGGTTAGTTTAATGTTATGAGCGTTAATAATTGTTTTCGGTCCTTCATTTTTGTTTGAAATGCGTGAACTATTTTCTCATTTAAAATTAAATGGATCCTACAAACGGCATTACAACTAAAATAACATTAGCTTTTGGGATTAAGTGGGCGAATATCCGTATGTTTACACTTCTATCTTTTGTCGTTCATACTCTCTCCCCGCCTTGAGCCTTTGAAGGCGTGCTTATGATATTGAATTGAAAATCTGTGATCTTTTGTTCGTCCTTCCTATTGTAGTGAAAGCTTATAAGCCAGTTAACAGCTACGCTACCCGAGAAATTGCTTTTGTATCGTGGTCATGTTACTGGGCTGCGAATCACAAGGTTCCAGATTCTATCCACGCTCATTACAATTCGCAACATTATCTATATGCGTGTGTAATGCCTAAAAGAACCATGGATATGATCCGTGAAATAACATCCAATGAAAAACAATAGTCTGAAGGCAGCTGCTAAATTACATCGTTTTAAAATAATAAAATCTCAAATTATTCACAAAAATATACATACTCGGAAGAAAAATCACGAGGGTTTTTTTTTTCTTCTTTTTTTTTCCTCTCCTAATTTATTTGTTTAGTACTTGCTGTTTTATTTAAGATGCATACAAAAGCAAAATTATTTTTAAAAAAACCCTGACTTTTTCCCGAATTTCCACGGTTTGGGTTTGTTTAATGGTTTCGAAATGAGAGCGGCCCACACACATGAAATTTTATTTATTTCTTTATGCCAAACTTTCAAAGCTCTGTTAAATGAGTTACAACAAAAAATTATTCACTAAGAATTTGTTAGTTATTCCATACATATGCATTTGAACACGAAAACTCAAAAATGTAACGACCTAATGGCATGGCATCTGATACGGTCGCCCAGAATAACGTGTCGAGTGTTTCACTTAAGTGCACGGAAAACTTGATTCTTCCATATCGATAGAAATTCTGTTTTATTATGTATACTGGAATGTAACAGAACAAACACGAAATAAACTTAATAAATTAAGTTTACTATGTAGATTTGAATCAAATTTCTTACGCATTGCTTGATCTTAATAAATTAAGAGTATTTTTAAACAAATTGAGACAAATATTAAAGCACTTTTATTTTAACAGCTTTGCACTTGTTCTATTTATAACGTACATTAACCCTTACTAATAATGTCACAGTGCTCTGAAAAACTTAAACGTCTGGGCAATAAAACTGTTTCAAATTGCATGTTCACTTTCCTATTTCTCGTGCAAACATCGCAGATACTAAAATCTTTCTTCTTTACGAATCAAAAATGGAAGAAAAAATTACACAAGTAAGTATTTGATGAAACGGCGATTTTGTTCATTTTGTTCCATTGCAGTAATGAAATCTAATGACGGAAATTGCAAAAGAATTTTATTAAAAAAAAGTTGCTGTGCCATTTTACTTCTTGGTTTTGATTAAATTGATATCATTAAAAAGACAATTATAAGGAATGAAATGAAAAGTGTCCACTTGCCATTGCGTCAGAATAACTGCAGCTATAGCAGCATCACTGTACAGAGACATAAAGGGCGGTAGGAGGTGTGCGTTGTGAAAGTTGTTATGGTAGAGGAGATGGATCGAAAGTAAAGTCGTGCTAAAACATGGATGCGTCCAGATCGGAACAACGCGTGGTAGTACAGTTTCTGATTCTTCGACTGCCAGATTGATTTCCTGTCACAAAGGAACGCTATCACTTCAACACAATGCTGCAGTACTCTGATGAAACTACAGAAAGCAATCAAAAGCAAACTGTCAGGCCATATCATACAACAA
>JAPMOR010104497.1:23874-107739 GCA_026543865.1 Argiope aurantia
CACACACACACACACACACACATCTTTACTAGAAATAGAGATTTATATGCATTTATATTAATTACATCATCCATAAAAAATTACAAATTTTTGTTTCACTAAAAATGCAAATCCTACTTTCTTTTAATGTGATTGTCTATCAAGATCATGCCTCGCTCCCTTCATACAAAATGGGCGGTATATTCGAAAATTAAATTCAAAACTGCGCATTTGGTGTGGATTACGTAAGCACGAATTGATTCCTTAAAAAATTACATTTTAATCCGCTCAATACCAGTTTTTTTTCTTTTCCAAAATTAAGATAATTTAGGACTGTAATGGGTCAAATAAAGTATAAATAGGTGACCATATAAAATACAGTGGACACGAAAAAAAAATTGAACTAACATATGAATGTAATCACAAAAACCATTAAGACATGCACTGCGATAAATTCCCCACTTATTACCCAATTTTTCTCTTTGGGCAATTTAAAAATATCAGTGGGAGAAATATGTCCCGATAGGGCCCGAAATATTAAAAGAAACATAAAAATGATTACGGAAGAGCCCAACGAAAAATATTACCACTAATCAAGGAAAATCGGAATATAAATACAAAGATGCAACGTTAGAAAAAGAGTTTATTATCCCAAAAAGACAGAAATGAAAGGCGACTTAAAAAGAAACATATATTTTTGGCAAAAGATTGTCTTCTAGATCCTCCCCACCCCCTTTTTTTTCAATGACTTCTTTTCTCGGTTTTTCAACCAACAAAAGATCATGTATGCATTTTATCCCTCTGGTATTCGTGAAAAATCTCCGAAAAGAATTTTATATCCTAATTTTCTTTCTGCTAGTAGCACGAGTCACGATTATCGGATCGCTCCGAGCATTTCTGGATGCTGACCCTATTTATCAACAAACCGCTCCCCAAACAGAATACGAAGAAAATATATCAAAAATTCAGCATAGTACAAATAAATGTGACCAGATACTGCTGCTACACCATGGACATTGCTGCGGTATTTTTGAGAGTTCCAAATTCCAACACGAAGTAATATAATTTTTAGCTTAGTGCACATATTCGGTGTTTTTAAAATTCTAATGCCTCTCCTTTGCCCGATATACATAATGAATAGACGGATCTTGTTCACTTCTGCATTGCTATAGAAATAGTTTCTTCAAAGCAATAAAGATCTTAGAAATCTTCATTTGTAGTAAAGAGGAATGGGAGTGATCCATAGCAACCAAATTCGACATTTATATATAGTTTGAACAATGGAAATACGCGATTCGGAGTGATTATTTGAAATAAATATTTTAATTCATTAAAAATTAAGCGAAATTTTGCCGTTTTCACATGATAACTTCAGAAATTACTTTAATACAAAATAATTTTAACATCATTTTAAAATTCAAAAAAACTATCGTGTTAATGATTCTTGTAATGGATTGCGAATTCTTACACACCAATTGAAGTTTCAACGAGACTGCAATCCTAGGAGACAAGATTGAAACGTTTTTTGCATACTTTTATTTAATTCGACTTCATTCGCATTTGTAAAGGAGTGATTTTGGAATCTTTTTTTTTCTTTCTTCCAGCTGTACTGGAATTTCGAAATTTTATACTTCCCAATGCCGACACCCTTCAAGTGAATCGACAACAGTTTTCAGAACTTACTTATTACTGAATCGATTGATTTAAATCAATTTTGATTCCATACAACTGGGAAGAAATTGGAGAAAATTGATTTTAATGCTTTACACCTTCTTTAATAATAAATTAAAGATTGAAAGGTAGAAAATAATTAAAATAACGCTCTTTTATAGTATATAAAAAAAGTATTTAAAAATATTTTTGTTGGATTATTTTACATATTTTCCATCAGAGACTCTTCCACAAGGTCTATTTTTTACTGAAAGAGCAATAAAACAGACATAAAAACTTTGAAGAACTATTTTTAAAAAAAATGAAGAACTATTAAAAAATGAGGCTTCCTTTTCTAAAGAACACTCAAGAAGAATTTAAGAAAAATATTCAGCATTTAAATAGCTTCATTTTACCTTTTTTTTAACCTATTTTTTTTCTATTTTGCTAACGTTATTTTTATGGCATGACATTGAATGTTTGCGTACGCGTTATTTTCGCTTATACTCCCGAGACAAGCTATTTTTTCCAACCAGATATTTTTACTCTTAGGGGAGAAAAAATTCTCACACAATATCATTAACCTTAAAGACCCCAGATCCATTTTTAGACTGAAAAAAAAATTTCCAGCGATGAAAACAATTTTAAGTGGAATAAGTAAATAAAAAAAACCAATAGAATAATTATATTCTTAGGAATATTATTCAACTCAACATACTAAAATATCAAAATTAATGTTTCTGTAAATACAAAGCTTTTAAAATTCCGAGGTAAATTCCGCTTCCCTTCAAAATAAACAACATTTATAATAGAGTCCTTTGTTATACCTGAAATAAAATATGTGCATGCAGTAAAAAGAGAGAAAGTACTGAACTCGTCGAAAACTTGGGTTATATTTTCACGTTTTAGACTTTCCCGAGTTTAGAAAGAGCCATTTTAAAAATTATGTCCATCCATATATCCGATGTGAATCCAGTATCTTAACAACATATTGAGGTTGAAATTTGCACCGATATTGTAAATTTCTATCAAATCCGGCCTTTGAAATAGGTGGCTGCCTCTCGATGTGTATATGGACGACATCACTTAAAAACATCTTAAGCTATATAAATGAAATTTGGCGTGCGTTTTGACAAAAATGATTGCAGATTATCAGTCAACGAGAGGAGATCCGAAATGCATGTTCGATTTTCTTGCCAAAATTCTTCTCATCGTGCTAGAGCACTCTCGACTGCTCCGATAAAAGAATGTTCTAATTCCGATGAATCAGCCGCCGCGCATCTTCGTCCCTTTCGCAAACTTAGAATAACTGCAAGTTTCTTTGGGCAATGACGAATGATGCTGCAGTTGCTAACTCAATTCGGGTAGGCCTAAAGCTAGGCGCTCTAATAGCACACACCATAACTGAACTGATGGCGCCGGAGACAGCGTCCTCTGAAGCCTTGTGGCGCTATGACTCAGTTCAGGTCAGGTGACGGCATGCGCTGCATTATTTGATTCATGTTCTTATATATCTTAAAATTATTCCAAAATTTTGTACGTAAATTGTCTGCGTGTAATGTAACTTGTAAGTAAATAACCGTTACACTAATTACATTTTTTAATGAATCCTTTAACAGGTATGATCCCACAGGCATGATTTTCAATCATCCACTTGTTTAGTCACATGCCAAAAGTCCATGTTAGGGCTAAGCAAGTTGTTTCCAGAAAAGTATTTTTTTTTTAAATTAACAATACTAATTCGATCTTAACTATACTTAAGAAATCGGAAGTTTTACAACATGGATTCAGAAAATTAAGGTGAATTTTTTTTATTACAGTAAAATTTGCTTTATTTATTTTAAAACTAAAATGAAATGCTCTGGAATTCATGTTACAATGGTCGTAATTATAAAATGTAACTATTCGAAAAAAAATAAGGATTTTAAATGTACTTGCATATAAAACATAATTTTCCCCTTGCCGGAATTTCAAATATTATACAATGTATTTATACGGATGTTTTATTCTTCATACATATATTCATTAGTTTAATACATTTTATATTATATAAAACAAAATAGAGTATAGACTCTATTATTGGGCCTGACGTGGGGGAGTCACGGATAAGAAAAATACCGAATAAGGTAGAAGTGCTCTTCTTTTCTCCAGTCATAATACATATTATATGTGATAACCATAAAAGCTGCTTTTCCTCGTCTTTCTTTTTACCGTTCAGTGTAGGTCACACCCCTTAGAACTTAATGCTTCTCATGATACGTTGCTGTTATTGCTTCTAACGGCACTTGTCAAAGACAAGGCCACTGACTTTAGAAGTCAGTGATTTTAAGCCAAGGGTGCATCTCTAGTTTTTCAGCAGCGCCATCTAGAGCCAAGAGTACGACTTAGCTACACACAGGTCACAACACTTTTTAAGGGGCGGACTTCACTCACGCATTTCATTCACTCATCCACAGACCGTCATTTAGACCTAGATCAGAGAACGATCACCCCCGATCCAGTACTCCCAGTGGTATTGCTCTCGACATGGAGTACTTTGTGACCACGACTGATTTATACATGCGCCAGTCACCACACACACGGAGAGTCTTCGGTTGCCGGGGTTCGAACTCGCAACCCAAGGGACGTGAATCCAACGCCCTACCAACCAGGCTATCCCGTCCCGCTTCTCATGATACGATACGTTATAAAAAATTATGGTAAAAATGAGAAATCCTAGAATAAAATTACTGCGCGCATTGCAAGATAAAATTTAAAATACTCAACTTAACTGAAGAAAGCATAAAATCAAGTACACTACACAGTATGCAGAATAGAACATCGTCTCACACCCTCGTATCCGCAACCATTCTGGTCACTGAACGGTTTGATGTGCATATTACGGGAATTTTATTAAATATTTACAGTGGAAAAAAACAGAAATAACTCTGCAGAGAATTTACAAGCATAAGAGAAATGATAATAAAATGAAACCGTTTACGAAGAGTTTAAACTTTGAAATATTATAGAAAAAATTATTTGGAATAATAAAATGTAGAAAGATACGATGTATGAAAAAACACATGAACTCGGTGTTCGCTTGTTATCGTGGCACAATGGACGAGGATGCAGTTATGAAAATCTAATAGAAAATAATTTGGTTAATGGCAACAAAGGAAATCTCTGCTTGATTGATATTTATGAAAGCAAATGTATGTGAAGAAACTGTGGTGCTTTTTTTCTCACCCCTCTTAGTCCTTGCGAGTAGGACACTTGAAGTTGAAAGCTAGGGAAGCAAAAAAAGATCCCTATTTTTATTACTAAATTTAATTATTCTGTGAATTTTTTGCACGACAAACTACACAGTTTAACTGAAAAAAGCTTTTAAAATAAACATAAGGTAATTTTAATATTAAAATTATTTAATACATTGATAATAATTGCACTAATGGTAATCTTTAGGCCTAAAAGGATGAAAACAAAAAATGAGTTTTTGGAAAAAGGCTTCGACAGACAACTGTGACTAAAAAAATGACGCACACGACATAGAAACAGATGATTTCTTTTGCAAAGTAAATTATTCTCCATTTTACTAAAGAAATTCATTTTTTTTAAGTAGTTGCGACAGTCAGAATACTGCAGTTTCTTACGAGACTCGCATTGAGGGATTTCTTTAAAAAGTTCGGGTATTTGGATGTTACTTTTATTTGCAAACACGATGGCAGTCTTGCACAGTTCAGTCGATTCAAAAATACGTTAATCTGCAGATCGCAGGAGGCGAATAAATATCAGATAAATTGTTCCAAAGTTTAAAAAATGAAAAAAATATCCTGACCTTGCTTTTACTCTATTCTATCACTGACCAATTATGTTTAAGTAAATTTCTGTTTACTTGAATTTTCTAATTCACTTTTAAAATCTACAGCATTTGAATTCCACATCCCCAACCCCCTTGTTTCCCGCTTCCACATCCCTCTTTAAATCTGCCAGATCGAACAGAAAAAAGGCATAACACTGAAAGGCAAACTATTTTGCATAGTTGGAGTTATTAATTAAAAATAATTTCCTCAATACCAACAGCATCTCTTTTTGACACCGCTCACCTTGAGAGTAACTTTACTTCAACGTCAAAAGAAAAAGAAAAAAAAAAACTTGCCGATACTTTGCTAAAATACTCACTTTACTTACTCCCATTTTAAAGCTACACTAGGACTATTTTGGGACGGACCTCGTCATTTTGAACCATATGACAAGGACGACACCTGAGCTGTCAGCCCCTCTCCAAACTTCCACACCACACCAGCGGGAGGACGTTTGGGCCCGACGAATTTAGAGCGCACCAGACCCGCATACACGGCAGTTCTTCGGCGGAATCGGGTCTCAAACGTGAAACCCTCCGATTCTGAAGCCTTATACATCGAATGGACCCATTATTATTAATGGTCATTAAAGCGTTTGATAATAAGTGAAACTGGAAGCTCAGCATTCATTCTAATTATTGAAAGAATAATTTCGTCAGAATTTCTTTGGTGGATATGAGTTCGAGGAATTTCGGGAAAAACTAAATTGTACAAAAGGGGAGTGGCGTGAAAAATTCTGAAATATTTGGGGGAGCCTAGTGCTTTTACAAAGCATGGACATTTCCTTTAACAGTCGAATAATTAAAAGCCGCACACATGCGCTGCTGTGAGGATTAAGCAATTCAGTTTTATCGCGGTGTTTATAATTATCGATTAGACCGCTTAGTCGAGGAAGGAATCGCATGCTTGACACGACTTTGCACTCTTAATAGGCTGTCTTATAGCGGGGAGGGGGATGGAAGAAATGAATCCAACGAAGGAAAGGAAATTTAACCAGTTCGATGTTTCGTCCTTTTCAAGAAGTGCGTATCTATATTCTGTCACAAGAATTTAACGATGAAGAGTGCACTAATCAACAAACACAGAATATCTGTCATATGAAATGACGTTGTAATGAAATTACTTTTATTTTTCTATTTCAATAATAACATTTATATTTTTTACTTAAACCAACATACATTTTTTATATATGAACGAAAAGAAACAACAAAAAAACTTAATTTATTGCTTTAATTTGCTGTTAGAGAATGGTATTGAGCAAAGCATAATAATTCCTTTATTTGTTCCATTGATTTCGACTTGGACTCAAAATATTTTAAACATCTTAAAATTTACGAATATGTTTGTGTTTTGTCTAAAATTGTAATTCAAACTGCACATTGTCACTACTTACGACTCCTGTCGAATGAACTCGTCAAAAACAGTTAACTGGTGAAGAAGTTGCGGCGCTAAAATGAAAAGTCATTTTCATAAAATCAATCTGTAAATTTCGTGATACTATATGCATAGTGCAAAATTCATTCAAAACGACCTACAGGTAAAACTGTCACAACTAGTTAGTTATGTTAACGTCCCGTTTTAAAGCAACATTAGGATTATTTTGGAACCAACCTCGTCATTTTGGATCGCGGTCAGATGACGAGGTTCACACCTGAGCTGGCACTCATACCCCTCCCTCTCCAAATTTGCACACCACACCGGCGGGAGGACGTTTGGCCCCAATGGATTTAAAGAGCACTCATCGAATTTACACGACAGTTCTTCGATAGAATCAAGTTGCGAGTCTGAAACCCTGCGGTTCCGTAGCCGAGCCCTCACCACCAGGCTACCGCGGCCCGTTGCTGGGGCAGGGTTTTATAGATTAGGAGCTTGCTTGTTTTTATGAGAGAGTTTAGATTTGTAATTGGGGATAGGATAAGGCTTGACGTTTGTTCATATTAAATCATGAAACTAGTACTCAATTTTGAAAAGAAAAAGGGACCCCAATGTATACTGGATTCTCTTCATTATAATGCGAAAAAAGATCAGATCAAAAAATCAGAAGAGATCGCGTACATTTAAAGGAGAACACCGCTTTTCTTTTTCAATAGTATATAATAAAAAAGTATATAATAGTTTAAGGTCGTTGCGTGGCTCAGTTTTAATTAAATAACAATTTTAATTTTTCGAAAAATAGTGCAAACATCGATTTGAAAACTTCGACTAACACGATCTAAATGGAATTTCAAAAATTTCAACTGTATCTATTTGTACTTATAATAAAAATGAATGTGTGTGTGTTGGCGCTCTACAGGTCAGACCGTTTGACCTACAGCCTACTAATTCGGCGTATATATATATATATATATATATATATATATATATACACACACTTTAGCGATCGGGAGTGTGCATCTCGGAGAGATTTTTTTTTTGAAATTTTAATTAGAATTATAACTAATTAAAAATTCAGCAAAATTGCGGCGTTTTTTCACCATAATTCTCGAAAATTTTACTCGCAAAAATGATTTTTCATCAGATTAAAATTTAAAAAAATAATCTTTTTAATGATATCAATACATAATATTTTAATAATATCACCCATAAATTAAATTTTCTATTTTTAAGGAATTAAAAAATATTTTAAACATATTTTTCAACAATTTATTTCGAGCAAAATAAGAATAAAATTTAACTTGCACGCGCACGTTAAGGTTACGTGGGAAACTTTTATCAAAGTGTTGTCATCACACTGACAAAAGCTCAAAATAAAAAAATAAGTTAACTATTATTGTAAATTAAATCTGGAAGCGTGTAATTATCAGAACGTGTCTGTATGAAATGAAATAAATGTCAAATGTGATGTTTTCTTTAAAAAAACACAGAAAAAAAATGAATTCGAAAAAGTTTTTAGTGACGTTTTAAAATAGTTATATTGTTAATTCAATATTTCAGTTTTATTTAAGACATACAGAGATTAATCTACACCCGATATCCACTCTAAATAGGGTCCAACACCTCATTTGCAAACTTACAGCAACAAACATACATCTGCTAATAAAATAAACTAAATGAAGTAAATAATTATATTTTATGCAGCTTGAATCAATAAATATTTTGATGAAATGCGATTTCTGAATTTTTAAACAGAACCCCTGTTCTGTGAGTCCTGTTTGATAAAATATTCTTGAGACAATACTATTTTTTATAGTAAAAGTTTCACTCTTTTGTAGTTAAAACTGATTCAGTTATGGAAATTTGAATAACTCTTCTATTTCTATAAAAAAATGCGCGATTTTAGACTTCTCCATCGAACGTCTTCAAGAAAATAGCCAATCAGCACTTGCAGTTTCGCCGCTACTGATTGCTTAAAATAATGAAACTGCTGATTTTCTTAAAATAATGATATTCAAAGCGTTATAACTCAGTCAGTTTTGATCGCAAAAGACTGAAACGTTTATTCGTCAAGATAATTTTACTGAATATGATTTATAAGATAGAAGGACTGTATAAAATTTAGACTTCATAATTGTTTTAGAAGTTTTAAATAAAATTATCATAAAATAATAAATTAAATCATTATAAAAATAATAAATAAAATCATCATAAAAATTCAGTTTAATCTTTTCATTTTAGGATGGAAATATAATAAAATATTATTTACCGCATTTAAATAATTTTGAAGATAAAACTGAATTTTGTAATGAATCAGAAAAATTTTAATTGAATCATTTTTTTTGAAATATTGCATAAATAATTAAAAAAATATTCTGTTGCACACGCATAAAT
Organism: Argiope aurantia; assembly: GCA_026543865.1. Lineage (NCBI taxonomy): Eukaryota > Metazoa > Arthropoda > Arachnida > Araneae > Araneidae > Argiope > Argiope aurantia. The sequence continues at coordinate 33,111 of JAPMOR010104497.1, forward strand.
TACAAAAAATAAACACGTGATTGTACACGTGAGATGGCATTGCAGAAGGATTCGATCTTCTGCAGTCCTTTTTTGAAATTATTTTCGGTTTCAGCAAAAATGTTTCGTATTTATTGAAGTCTTATCTCTTTCATTTCAAATTCGAATTTAAATCTCACCCCAGTCGTGAGTAAATTAGACAGATATAAAGTACAATGAACAAAATATCTTAAGAAATTTTATAATAGTTTGAGTTATGTGACTATCGAAATTTGAAGCTTAGAAATATTTTGCTGAAGAAGCTGTTTAGCCAAGGTATATAAACACTTAATTCAAAATTTTAGAACATTAATCATTTCGAACTAGTTGGTCTCCAAAGGCAACAAATAAAATCATAAAAAAACTGCATTATTTTCATAAATAATACTTTTTTTTTTCAAATATACTTTCGACCTAATTAAACTATCTTAATGTTCAATAGCTCATTTTATAGTTTTTTAAGACTTGTAATTTTTTTATTTAAATTTCTCCTTTTAAGATTAATAGATTTTTATAAAAAGAAATTAAAAAACAACGATGTTTTAATTTTCTTATCCCATCTCTCAACATCCCGGAACAAACACAGTGAGTTGCTTTCGCTGGTCAACACAAACACAATGGCAAATAGTATTTTCTCCCATGTCAAAGGACAGCTACCAATCAGTGGCAGTTTTTCTCCAATGGAACTTCACTTACATGGAGATAGAGAAGAAAATTGGAAGACCATGTTTCCTAAAAAGAGTAGTTATTAATTCTGGTAGCTGTTTACTTGAAGGGACAATCACGTGATTGCCGAAAGACATTGTTATTATTCCTATGTAAATTGGATATAATTAAAAAAACAACCCATTCTTTCACAAAAAACAGATGAAATAACATTATAATTTATCATACTAATAATTAGTATAATATTAATAATTTTGAAATAACACTGTTCAAAAAGAAGGAAAGATAGGAATCAAACAATGACTAAACAAGAAATTAATAAAAGTATTTTTTTTTTCAGAACTCTTTTTATTAGTGCCGTGAAAAGGTAGAGCTTTAAATTTAATTGTCTAAAACTTTAATTTTCAATTTTTAATTTATTCTCATAAATTTAATGGATTCTTCACGTAATTTGCCCTCTTAATTTATCACCAGATGGTGTTAATAATATGAAATTAAAATTCATTAAATTAATCGATAAAATGGGTAAATGAACTCTGAAAATATTAGACTAATATATTATCATGAGAAACACAAAAGCGAACGAAACCAGCACATCAGAAAATGCGGTAACAAAATTTCCTTTTTATAAATTCGAAAGGCCAAGCTCATCAGGAAGAAACGTGCATGAAGCATGTGTTGCTGTCACCCCAGACTGTAGAAATGAAACGGCCTCGCCCTTGACAGTGACATTCTTTAATTATAACGAACGTTCGGCCTTACATCCCCTTTCTGCTGAGGTCGTATTAGAAAAAATACCAGCAACTTCGCAAGAAGTAACAGTAAAGTAAACATCTACATCAGACGTGAACGCAGAAAGTCTTTTTTTTAACTCATATAATTTTGAGGATCAGCGTTTGTTTCGAATTTCTGTAATACCCTTTATTAACCTTTGGATTAATAAAGAATTCGGATTAATAACCTTTTCTTATTAATAACTTTGAATTCGGATTAAAAAACTTTGGACGTCATCTGTTTACTGGATTTCATTCAATTTCAATAAAATTTCATGCGCATATTCATAATTTCCTCAACAAAGAATTTTTAAGCATTTAATCGTGACAATGACAGACGAGCTACTTTAACCCTTTGCAATCGGAAAAGCCCCCGCATTTAAGAGAGTTCATTGCAATTTCATCGCTTATACAAAATCAATTGAAAAGAAACAAATGCGCAGTTGAGAGATTTTCATTGCCTTTCTGGTGTAACAGATTTCATGTGTATAGCCAACCGCGCCGCCTCCACTGAACGTGAGCAGTATCGACAGGATTTGTCGTGGCCGACTGCTGTCTTTAGCATAGTCCGTCCATAGCACTGACCGCTTCACCAAACTGACATCCTCTTCGAGGCATTTGGCCGCAAAGACGTCAATCACTGGCATTCCTCCTCATCTTCCTACTAAACATGGAATTGTCCATCACTAAAAGAAAATCTCCTCGAAATTCTCAATATTCTTCCAAATTGTCGTTTTCCACAACAACAGGAATCCAAACACTTTCAAATGGTTGGTAAAAAACTGATTTAAGATTATCTGGTACCACCAGTACTGCACTTAGGTCATCCTTTTCAATTTCCTTAATTCCGAGATTCCTATGGATTCCTTTAAATAATGATAAACTGCATCGATTCCACCACAGATGCATTTATTTTCCTGTCGTGACAAATTGCGTTCTAGTTCATCATAAATTGTGCGTTAGGTATATGTTCGCTGATCTACAATTTTGATGTCGAACCCACATGCCAAATTTATCCCATCTAGCTCGCTATGTTTTGAAGTTATTGAGAATTGATTTCACAAAACACATGCAAACAGATACAGAGAGACAAAATAAATAAATAAAGCTATCTGTGGTTTTCAATTGTACTCATGTATACGCAAACTTCAAGCTGACGAGTTTCATACAAAATCCGATATAAAATAAGATTTCATACAAAATTTCATATTTTGGTGGAAAACCCACACACCAAATTCCATCTTTTTTAGCTCATAGAAGTTATGAGTTATGGCATTCGTAAGTGTACGATGTGCAGTGGGCTGACAAAGTTTTTGAATTCAAATGTTCAAAGGATGTTGCTATTGTCGAAGAAAAAGCAGCATTTCAAATAATACTAAGTAATTAAACTTGGAAACAGGAGTGGTTACTTTTTCGGATTCCAGGAGGTCTGCAAAAACTATAAGATGAACTTTTCTAACAATTACAACACACTTTATTCTCCAATAAAAACATAAGACAGCTTGTTTTGTAGATAAATCAGTTTTTAAAATTTTCTCCTTCAGGGAAGAAATGAAACAAAGTGGAAACAATAGAATACCAATTCAAGTTATTACCATTACCTGCATCAAGATATCGATGATTAAAATAGAATTTTTTTTTTATGTTCTGAAACAGTAAGTCTACTTCAAACTTCCACATCAGAGAGCGGAGATTAAACGTGCATCAGGCCCGCTTACTCGATGACTCTTCGGTGGAATTGGGTCTCGAACCTGAAATCCTCCGGTTCGGAAGCCCAGACCTTACCACAGGTCACCAAGGCCCCAAATTCAAATTGAATCCACTAAATAAGTCTTCGGCGTTAATGCGGGCCTGGTGCACGTCTAAACTAAAAAAGGACCAATGGCCTTCTTCTCGGTGTGACGCGGAAGTTTGAAGAGAGGGTGCCAACTCAGATGCCCTTCTCAAATTGAAAGGAGTTTAAAAGTAAGAGTAGAAAAATAACAGCTTCCAAACAGGATTTTATCTAAGCTAAATTAAACTTCCGCTCGTCTTTAGGTCTCTAAGAAAGATATCCAGTTCCTTTTGCGATATTCATCACCTTCTGTAGAAAACTGTGGAGGCATAGCAAAAATCTGATTCTCGATTATCCAGAAATGATTCGAAGTTTCTGAATTAAAAACCCTAGGTAAATAAATGATTGTACAGCAAATAGTATAATCGGATTCTGCTCTATCCACTTCACTTCCTTTGCGATTCTTTCACAGTGAAGTTGTCCTCCTACTGGTTGGTGTGGAATTTTGGTGAGGAACTACCAGCTCAAGTGTCGTCCTCATCATCTGATCGCGGTTCAAAATGACAATGTCTGTCCCAAAATAGCTCTAGTGTTACTTAAAAACGGAACGTTAATATAACTAAATTTCACAGCGAAATTGGACCACGCGTAAAGTAGCCATCATTAACAAGATTGCCTAGTTCCCTACAAATCAAAGGAGCAGCGAACATTATTATCATTTTTTTTCATTCACATGTTCATATGAATGACAGCTTTGTAGAGGGCCCTTCGTATCGTCTGATTTCCGATTTGCGTCAGAAATAAAGACGATATGTAGTTTTCGCTAAAGGTGTGGTAAAACACTCATATGCTGCAAATGCCATTTCTCTCTTTCTATATATATGCCAAAAATTCGCAGAATTAAGGCACCTTCACGAGGTACCACAGAAGAAATTTCAGCAGGAGTCATCTTCCTAAACTTTCTCGCATACTCTCTAATAAAACTGTTAGGACGCTATGTATAGCATTAGCATACAATAAATAACGAAATATCATTATATCTACCACTTTTTACCGAAAATAATTATTGGGAAAAATACGTCTCAGGCCAGGCTGTTGCTGGGCATATGAACTCGCTGACTCAAATCAAGCATATGCTTATACCTCTATAGTAGAAGCTCCTTGTCAAAATGTGAAACAACTGCTTGTCTACCGGCCTATCTGTCCGAGAATCTTTGATTGTAGTGTCTCACTAAGCGGATTGAAACCGTCCAATCTTGCAGTCATCGCGCTAACTTATATTCAAACAGACAGAATTCCTCAGAACGGATTTCGCTCAAACTCTTTGAGAGAAATCTACAAATTATTTTATATTTACTATACATTTTATTAGTTATATAATTTTATTTATTTATATAAACATTTACACTATAAATTTTATTCGAAGATCATTTACCAAATCTCACCCGTCTAGATCAAGGCATTTGTAGGTTATCCTTGCCAGAGACAGATGGACATAATGTCAAAAACTTATTTTTCGAACTCGTGAAGATATTCGTCAAACCCTCGAGTTCGAATATCACAATGCTTTCTCCATACTTCGCATAAGAGAAAATAAAATGTGTTTAATGAAAACGCATCATCACAATTATTATTTATTTCTCGCTCTAAACACACCTCGCAAACAGCCATCGCCCTTTTTCACATTTTTGCAGCATTTCATGCATACACTACACACATTTACGCATTCCACATCTATTCAATCAATGAGACACACTTCAATATTTCTCCTTATAAAAGTTCATTAACTTTCGTAAATGTACAAAACTGCAGTATTAACTTTCATTTGGAACGAAAGCCAACAGCTCATTTTTACTGTCGATTTTATTTTCAGCGACCCAAAATGAGTAAGAGATGATCACCTACTTTTGTGGGGAAATTTTGTGTTCTATTTATCTCACTATTTTCTTACCGGTTTTTCTTTCATTTTAGGGGTGTTAGGGGAAAATATCTCATTTTATTCCGGTTTCGAAAAATTCCTATTCTAACTAGCTCACTGAAAATATTTGTTTATATAGGCTTTTCTCATTATAGCTTTAGGCAATGGCCTACCTTTTAACCAGTGAAATGAACATAAACCACTTCACTAAAGAAGTTTCACAGTAATTATCCTCATTTTAATCCTCTATCTTTGAAGGCATTTAAAATCAAACACCTTCTTAGCACGATCGCTTTTCTTCACGAGAAAATATGCTGAATTGAGAAATGGCTCGAAACAATAATAAATTTATTTTCATTTAAAAAGTCTTTTCCTCTTTCATGGGATGATTTTACATCTAATATTACCTAATTACTCAGAACTGTAATAAAAAAATTTGCCGGTAAAGGAGTTCAGAATGTAATGCGCTAAAATGATTAGAGTGCTCATTTGATCAAACATCCAATTAACTGGAGTCATAAAACTACCCCTGCATTAATAAAAGCACCCAGTTTCCATAATCTATACAAAGGATGCAGCTCAGCAGTCTTCCACCACAATCAACAACAATAATAAAAGTGCGAATTGAGTCCTCAAAAATCCCTCCCCAGCGGTCCTTAAACAGCCGGATTTCATCTCCTTCGATTCATTAATCGAATCGTATCAGATGTCAGGGTGCAGTGATCGATGAGACCTTCACCTGGCCCCAGGCCCTTTCCGACGGCGGACACCATCGATCCCGGGGCGCTCCCGACGCACTGCGGCAGCCCCATTCACTTATTTACCTCGATACCGCCCTTGTAAATAAATAAGTGACGATCACGTGGATAAGCTGGCAGAAAAACAAGAAGTTGTTCTAAAGAGCAGCGGAGGTGAGGGCGAACGTGTTGCCTCCCTTCTGGAATGGCGCGGCGGCTGGCTTTGAAAAGCTATTGAACATAAGAATGTGCAAGCATTCGAATTTTAAATTAAACAGAATCAAACATTTAATAAATTAATAAATGCATGTTTTATTTAAATTTTTTTAAAAAGAAAATCTATTTAAACTAACCAGAGAGAGTTGTCTCTCCGAAACTTTCTAATAAAGGCGCTCCCCCCTTCCATAAACTCGTGGACCTTGGGCAAAACCATAAACGCCACAAGCGCTCCGATTTTTATTTTCAGATACCCGCACATGAGACTTTTATGCTTCGCAGTACAGTGAATAAAATCGCATATGCAGTGTGAATGTCGTTTTTGCAACTGATCGAAATAAAAACATAACGCAGATCTACAGTTTTAATTTTTACTTAAAGGTGTCATTTACAGTTAAATGCCAGGTGAATGAGCGGTCAACTCTTTGACGGATTTAATTCAACATTCGACAAGATTCAACACTTTGGATGCCAAATTTTATTCATATAGCTATTTGCGTTTTGTAGTTATCGTGAACACTCGGACAGCCAGACGAATTGACTTCATATCAATGGATTTCGTTCAAAATTTGACAGAAATAAACATATTCGATGTATAAGATTACACACCAAATTTCATCCATCTAGTTCAAGGGTGTTTTTTTTTATCTATCGAGTTTATTGACAGATAGGCAGCCATAATTATCCTATCTTTGAATGATGGGCTCAGTGAAGTATTAAATGTTCAGATTTGTCAAAATCTCAAGTTTTTGCCGATTGCAATATTTTCTCGGCGTAAACTCATGTTATATGAATAAAAAAAAATGGTCTTGAATTCATAAATCCTTAAATATTTTATAAAATTATAAAACATTTTATGATTAATAAATTATTAAGAGGAAATTTTATATTTTTTCTGAACTTCGAGCTGAAATAAACATTGCAAACTTTCTGCAATTCAAAGATTGAATAGCATATTCTATATTTTATTAACTGAAACTGAAAGTAAAGTCAAACAAACATTTTTGAAAGCATATAACAAGAATAGTAATGTCTAATACTAAATAAAATTAATTTAAACTTTAGAGTAAGATACAAAAATGCGTATTCAGACGCATTAAAATTTTACTTTTGATATGGTAATAAAAAAAAATGGAAAAAAAAGAGTAAAATTTTACAAATACAGACCCAAATACTGAAATATCATTTTTTAAGTGAATTCCTCTATAATTTTTTGATAATACTATTTTCAATAAATAAGCGAGACATTTGACTCGCACGATTCCGCAAATAGATCTTGGTTATTTTAAAATTGAAACAATCTCTCTCAACTTATGTTACACATTCGGCACTATTTTCCTTCAGATTTGAAGACAACTAAACAAAGAGAAATCAATGAATTTATCCTTAAGTATTTAATTATCATCTTTAGCTTGCTGCATTAAAAATTATTGCAATAATTTTTAAAAAATGCTATATTATTCTCCAATTTAAGTAATCTTGTATTAATGAAAGTAGAAGACTCTTGCTTGAGCGATGATGACACCTTGGGAAAAAAATCCCCTCAATATTGACAACTTTGATTCACGAGGAAAAATAAAAATCGCTATAGAAGCAGAATTCTGGGACTGACATAAATGATTACTACCCAAAATTAGTCCCTTGCATTGGATATTGGATAAACAAAAAACTATAGATATTCTTTTTTAATGCTTTCTGCTTAAAAGATACTAGCCACCTTCCGCGATCAGCTGATCACTGAAGGTGACTCGTTCCCCACCTTATTAACAATAATATTTAGCCCTGCCAACTAATTTTGATTAACTGCATTTTACCACAATAAATGAAAATAATATTTCAAACCACTTTTGTACAAAAAGCAGAGCTGATTAGCTATGCACGCGAAGTGGCGAAATTAATTGGCGAATCAAATGGATGTAATCGGTCCGGTTGTTAAGGGTGAGGGCTGCTATAGCTTTCATTTTGAAGTAACTCTCGATGTGGGGTTTTTTTGGAGGAGGGACCAGGCGATCGATCATCTTGGGACCATGAGCTTTCATGTGAAACAAAAATGAGCGAAGATTGAGATGAAGCGTGTGGTTCATTTTTTTTTCTTAGGATTTTATATATACAGATGGTTTATTTAATAATACCGGTTTTTTTTGTCATACTTTAACCTGCCATTTTTAAAAAAAATTATAAATTTCTTGTCATTTTGTTCTATTATCTCAGACCCCCCCCCCCCGCCACGAATATCACGGCTTTGGAAATTATTTAGTTGTCTTCTTTTTACCCTTAATACCGTTAGTACTTTTTTCAATGAACGTTCCATTTGACTCTTTATTTATTCACTCTGTTTTTTCGTTTTATTTTAAAGAAAGAGTAAAAGGAGAAAATTCTGTGACCCTGACCGAATGGGAGACTGAACAAAAATGTGTCGGACGTTTATCTTAACACTACGGCATACGCCGATGGCCCTTGTAGATCTGGAAGCACGAAGAAACCGTCTACAGTAAGACCGACACTGCAAGTTACAGCAACGTAACTGCCTATACAAAACAATTTTTATGCAGGAAGGTGCCATTCCTCCCATTCATCCTGGTGTACATCACTTATTATGGCAAATTTTCACAGAAGCCGTTGTTTTCAGCAGCATTTCTTCAACGCTTGTCTGTTGTCATCCTTTGCGATTTCTGGTTATGAGGATACTTAAAGGACCGAATCAACCAAGGAAAATCCACAGTGTTAGCGCATCTGGAATATTGTATTATTCAGCATATTCGTAAAATGAATAGAAACTTATTGCGCTCTGCTATAGAACACACTGTTTTGAAACTGGAAAGAGTTATGGAAGGACTACGACACTCATACAGAATATCTATAGAATTTGTAACGTTACGGCGCAACATATTAGAAATTTTTTTGTAACTTATTCTTTATTTAATAAAATCTCAAAAAACGTATTTCAAATGTCTATAGTTCAAATTTCGTGGCCCATAGAACGTTCTACATAGTCCTCTAAGTGTGGAAATTGTATCATGAGAACCCTGTATATCAGCATCTCGTTTCGTAACAGAGAGAAGATTTTGACATAATCATGCATGTGGTGTGTTTATCGAGGGATCAGTTTTAAACTTAAAGCCATCAAGTTCCGAGGACAATGCCTAAACACCCAAATCATCTTTTCCCTTGATGTCCGGATTTTGGTATTTTTATACTTTGTAGAGTGATGAGACTCTTTATAACGTCAATATAAGATGAAAATAACAGACGACACTTCACAAGACAAAACAAACACGAACACAAAAATACACGACACTCACTTAGAATACAATATAATCGTGACCCCTAAGAAGGATCATGGGAAATATACATTGATGTTAATAAGATAAAACCATCTGTTTTATCAAAGGAGAAGGTAGTAGAGTTATGTAACCGCTACAATTTTTATTTTTGATACTTCAAGTCAAGCATTAGGATTGTTATACAATGACAGTAAATACACTTTATTTTCATACAGCCTGAAAATAAATAATGAAATTGATAAGAATAATGAAATAATGAATAAATAAATAATGAAATGATAAGAATTGGACCGAATCGCGAATATCACAAGAGCTCAGCTCAGTTTTTTTTTCACATAAAACAGAGCACATGAGCGTTTCATGCTTGGCAGTATAGTGAAGAAAACAGAGTATACGTTTTAAATTACAATTATAGTGATAAAATCAAATAAATGCGAAAGAGGAGATCGGCAATTTACGCGTTGATGAATTTGGTTTAAAATTTGATATAATCTGTACTTTAGATGAGAAAACGGTGCAGTAAATTTTATTTATTCAGATTTTATGTTTCATGTATACTCGGATAGACTGACAAGAAACTTAATGGGAATAGATTTCGTTCAAGATTTGAACGAATTAACAAATTTGGTGAAAAGATTGCATGCCAAATTTCATTAGCGTAGCTTATGAATAGACAGACATAACTTCGAAAATGCGTTTCTCGAACTCAGGAAGATTCAAAATGTGAAATTCTTCAAAACCCCAAGGTCACATTTCTTAACAGTTATAATACTTTCTCTTTATATAGCAGAAAGTATAAAAAGTAAAATCAGAAAGTTTTTATTACTTATCAAGTGTTTTTTTTTTCAACGAAATTTTGAAGGAAATTCAAGCCTGTCTGTACATCCGGATGTATCAAATTCTAAACACAACAGGCCAAATTAAATAAAAGCTGGTATTTTTTTTTTGTTTGTTTTTAGAATTGTATACCTACATATTGGGGAAAAAATTTGACAAAATGAGAAATTTTAACTTGTGATCTTTATGCGACGCTGTTGCCTCACGCAAAATCCGTTAACAAGAAAAGTCCGAAGTTGAATGAAATTCTATACATTAAATTTAAATTTAAAATTTTAGGTACAATAAAATACAAATAGGTAATAAAAATTGATTATCAATCTCATATATTGAGTAATGGGTAATTAAAATTGATTATCAATCTCATATACTGAGTAATAGGTAATTAAAAATTGATTATCAATCTCATACATTGAGTCACAAGTAATTAAAAATCGAATATCCATCTCAATTCTCTTCACTTCCACTACAACGAAAATAAACATAAATAGCGCCATATTGTATAAACATAATTGCAAGCCGAGAGGAGAACATGCGTACTGGTCAGACAGATTTTTTTTGCCTCTACATCTATGACATTCACTCTTGAACAAATCCCCAATTAGTGTCTCCAATCTAAAATTAACCTGAATTTTTTTTTTCAAATCTTCCATGTGCATAAACACGAAACCAGGCGTCCATGTCACTCCTTGAATCCAAAATGTAAACACCCAACCGTTCGACTTCATCAGCCAGTACGTGGAATCCCCTCCCCCTTTTGCCGGAATGCCTCGTGCGGCCTCATTCCTTTATCGACCGGATCGATCGCCCGGAACCTTCAGGGCTAACAGAGGGTGGAATCCGGTTTCTTTTGGCGAGCAGCTCCACGCGCTCGGCCTTACACCCAACCCCTTAAGCCGGATTAACAGTGGCTCATCTAAAGGAGACGGGCGCAATCAGCTGTTTTCCTCGTGGCGTGTCTGGTGATTAACTGCTTCATATAGATAAAAGATTCGCTTGTTGTTGTTGTTTGTTCGGTCCTCAGGATCGAAATTGTGACATAAATCCACATTTATGTCGGAAATAAAACATAAATCGACATCAGGATTATATACCCGATTTCATTTCACTAGCTTGCAACGCTTCAGAGTTATAACATTCAAAAACCCACGAATACAAAGACAGACAGAAAATTGAACAGACTGACACAGATCTACATACAATTCAAGGTAAAAATAAAAATGTTTCATTATCACTCAAGTTTATTCACTTTATCGTGTTAATATGGGCCTACAGGCGGACAAATTTTTCATAAAAAGAATTTCTTCTAAAATCTGACACAATCTGCGAATTTGATGAAAGGACTGCACGAAATGGCGACTCTTACGGAATTTACAGATAGACAAATCCAAAAGTGTTTATTTCGGAATCGCGTATTTCTAAAACGTTGACATTCGTTATCATCTGAAAGTCGAATTGTTATCCATTGCATACATTTTCTTCTTTACGAAAAAGTATATATGACATTTTTTTAAAGAATTTGTCCTTCAAACTAAAGGTAAAAAAATAAAAATAAAGGTCATCGATCTAGCTTGAAGAAGTGTGAACACATCACCATGATGGACTCATTTTCCGTGGACAGATTCTATCAAAAATTGAAACCTTGGAATAAATTTATAAATCTTGAAAATCTGCAACCTTGGAATAAATTTATAAATCTTGAAAATCTGCAACCTTGGAATAAATTTGCTACCAAATTTAACCCTTTGCACTCGAATGCCTCCTCTCAGATACCGCACGAAACGAAGCATCATCATACCTCTATTTATTTATTTTTAATTTCGATTGTTAAAAATACCCATTGAGTGGTAGGAAAGTGCAGATTCATTTTTCGGAAAAATTCTACTTAAAAATTATTTATATTTATTTTAAGGAGCAATAAACAAGTCTCTGTATTAAATGAATACTTTTGTATAGAATTAATTACTTTTCTGAGTTCAAACTTTCAACTCGCTGCACTTTAGTATTGGTAGACTAACTGGAAACTTAACTGGTGAAACCGACACTTAGAACTAAATCCTTAAGCAAAATCTTTTCTCTTGTACTGAGTCAGTTAAAAAATATATAAAAATCTGCCATTACTATTGCTGTATTTCTGAATTGTTGCGTTCACATATGTATGAGAAGATATATTAACCGACAATCAACTCTTTAATGAATTTGATGCATATCTGGTGATAAAAGCATCATCCATATTTCAGATGCGTTTTCGGAAATACGGTCACTTGCTCAAGAACGGAAGACAGGCAATTCTTCTTTTTTCAACAAAAATTTGATCTATTATTTTGGCATAAAGATAAAATACCAAATTTTATCCATCTAGCATTTAGGTTTAATTTAGTTATATTAACATCCTGTTTTAAAGCAACACTATGGCTATTTGAGGACGAACCTCGTCATTTTGAACCCGGTCAGATGACAAGGACGACACGTGAACCGGCATCCCCCTTCTCCTAACTTCCACACCACACCAGTGAGCTAGTATTTAAGAGTTACGTGCTCACAGGGAGGCTTCTGCAATTCCAAAAATAGCTAACGTTTTCGAATTTAGGAAAATTGTTTAAAAATTAGATTTTTTTTTTTTTTTTTGTACACTAAGTATTCGAGAAAATAATATTAAGTCTTCTTGTCTTTTAAGAATGTTTAGTTTCAGCTATTCAGCAAGTGTTTTATAAAAAAAAAAACGCTGTTTTAAGGATAAAAGGCGAGTCTATAATATAACCTCTGCTGTCAGGATATGAAAGAACAGCATCCTTTAAAATAAGAAACAAAATTTTTAAAAAAGGAAGAAAAGGGGAGGAACAGAGTTCAACGCTTAACTGGAACCACGAGTGGAAGATTTTAAGCCTGTGGATCGGAGAATAGCGAGTTCAACGACACAAATCAGCCGTGTATTGGACATGATGTAAAATTAATCTGCTGTCGTGGGAAAAAATTGTCCTCGAACTATGTTTTTGTGAATGTATGAAGGCTGCACTGTTGGTTCAGGCAATAATAAAGAGCACTCTGAACTCGATTAAAGCATTTGTCTTGGTCTTCTCCCGTCTCTTTTACCAGCTTTTGGCTTTGGAAATACCTCCCTTGAAATGAATCATACACTAACCTTATTGGGTTTAGGTCATATGACCACGGATTAAATTGCTAAGATTCTACTAAACTATCTCTCGCGTTGATTTCAGATGAAATTTTTATGTAACAAAATAAATTTAAAGAGGTTCTAACCTCTCATTCGAAGCATCATAACATAGTATTTTAGGCTTGTTTCTATAATCTTTATATTATTTTTAAAAATTCGCTTACCATTATAGCACGCATTAACGATAAAGTGCACGCATTTTTGGCGCAACACAAGAGAATATAACAGCAGTAACTAAAAATACGAGAAATATTGTCGTAAAATACGCTTAAAGATATTTCGAAATATTATTGAAGTGAGAGATAAAAAATTTTTCGAGAGAATATAATTGTATAATGGAAAATGGTTTATATGCAATAATATTCTGTAAAATAATTGAAGAAAAGGGTTAAAATGGCGATTCATTTTTAATTAACATTTTAACCACCTCTTTAGCCGGCATATACTACCTAAAAAGTAGTTGCGTATGGTAGCTTCTTCAGGAGTAACGGTCTTCAGTACTGAAGAGCAAGTTTCACATACGCCATTTGCAAATATCAAATACCAAATGATAAAAAAAAATGTAAATAGCTCTTTTCTTTATTTAATCATACAACGATAATGCGATATTATTTCAAATATCAGGTTCCGGCATCTTATGTACTGGGTTCATGCATCAAGTATAAGCGAGGCCGATCCTTTTTCAAATCTCCCTTATGCATTTCGCATGCATGTTTGTTTTTGCTACAAATTTTAATATTCGAAAGAGAAAAAAAACCAACACATTTTAAAGCAAGGAGTGTTGCACGTGCTGTTCTAGTTATGCAGACGAATGCTCTCGGTAGAGAATCAGCCCCCCCCCCCCATCAAAATCACTTGTTGAAGCAAGGGAAACAGGCGATCCACTGCAATCGATACAACTGCCGTGAGTGATATTATCTTCAACAATGAAAGGTAATATTTCCGATGAGCTTTTTTCCGTTTTCTTATTGATATCGTAGAAGAAACTTATACCTTCTCCGTCATCGTTCGCTACTACTTAGAAAAATTACTTTATTACAACTAAAAAAAAACAACATCCTTCCTCTTTCTCGCATATTTCCATGCTTAATTTAATAGAGTCCTGGTTTAAAATAATACAAAGGTCCTATTGGGACAGACTTTTTCATTTCGATAATGATCAGATGACGAGGACGACACCCGAGTTGGCTAATATATTTTTTTTTAACCTTTCGAAACACTAAAATAATTTTCAATAATAGCGAATGTGGCTACTTTTACAAGTGATGGAGGCTTTTAGAGAATTTTCATTGCCAATCATTTTTAAATATTCATTCATTTTTTTTCCCACTGACAGTTATTTCTATTGCTTTGTATCTCGTCCTTTTGATATTTTCTGGTCATATCTTTTGCAATGCTGCATCTATTTCGGAAAATAAAGTGGGTGATACAAACTTCTGCTTCGCTCAAAATAAAAATATATCTAAACGTAACAATTCTGCGTTCCTCCATGTCACGAAGTGAACTGAAGACGACACCTCCCAAGAAGATCCAAAAATCCAGATGTTGTGTTTGTGTCAGTTTATAAAAATCGTAAAATAAAGTGCTGGAATGATATCATTTAAAATGACAGTTCTAACAGCGATCAGTAGCAATTGAATCATTTCAAATAATTTCATGCTGTTTTCATTTTAAATTCCATATGTTTCATTTCATCTGACTGTGCCAATTATGAAACAAAGTCTATTCTAGCAGACTGCTATTGATGGAATCACTAGGGCAGTTTTGTTTTCAAATTTAAAAATGTACGCAAAAATGTGACGTTTATTTGAAAAAGAATCGAATGCCTTAAATCTGACAGATTTCGACCATTAAAATGGAAAACATTTTGCGTTTAGTTGCGGTGTTCAATAGATTAATATATTAAAATATTTTGAGAAAAGGTAAAATTATAAAATGTCTGAAAAAAAAATTGATTATAATTTTTTTTTTCGCAATTAGTTTTTTAAAAATTTTGTTTTGGTTATTTTGTTTCGCTTTATTTTTCAATTTTATTTTCTGGTGAATTTTATATTTTTAGTACTGATTCCAAAAAGGAAATCCATTTTTGTTCTCTAAAACATAATTAAAAAAATTTTTTTTAATTACCAAATACATATTTATCACAAATACTCAAAATCTAAATATTTCGACACTTGTTCTGTTGAGATTTTTAAAACGTGGATATTGTCAAAATCTCGAGTTCGATTTCTTTTGACGATTACAATACTTTTTATAACTTCAAAGACAAGAAATTAAAGAATTTATGATCTTCTCAGTTTTTTCAAGCAATTAAATTGACTTAAGACTGCAATACACATTTTCGATATAAATATAAAAATATTGAAAAATAGGAAGTAATGTTTTAAAATGACGGTAATAAACAACTGCCAACCGCCGTTTCAGTTCACCCTTCCCTGCTAAAACTCATTTTTAGAATCGACTTTTATTCATTTGGAAATTTGAATTATTCGAATTTTGAGGCAAATTTCATGGGACGAATAAGAAGAGAATCGCATCTCTCTCGATTTTTACCATCAAAATGTATGTGCACGAGGAGGGGAGGAGGGGGGGGGTAGTGGCTATGAATGAAAGTTCACGAACGAACGTGCTTTTCTAATCCGATAATCACCGGTTGTCCCGGCAGAAATATTTTTTTCTGAATAGCGACGCTGCATCGAAACGGTGTCAACATGCCATGAGGGTGACGGTTGCAGGCACGAATCACGCAACATCACGTGACGAAAATAATCCCGAATCTTGGTCAGATCTCCGCCTTGCGAGATGCCCGACGCCGTCGCCAATCCATTTCTGAGAAGAACGCAACGGCGGCTCCGTGGCTGAAGTATTTCGAAAAAGTTAAAATGGGGAGAATGTCTTAACCATGCCACTGTCTTTCTTTCTACTAGACCAGTATTTCACTTCATTTATTGCAGTGCATGTAAAAATATTTGGGATCGATTTTTCACTCGTTTTTGTGCTCGCGGTGGCGCTTGCGGTGCTCAAGAAACCAGCGCGAATGATCTGCCCAACACTCTCTCGTATCCTTCTAAAAAAGGTGCAATCCCAGAAAACGCTTTACATGGCAATAACGTGCAATAGTTACGAAATAATAATCTTGTCATGAATTTAGCATTTTTATTGAATCTATCGTTTGATTCTTGGCGAACGAAATTTGACACAGAGCTACATTTGTTGTCACAAAATCACATACCAAATTTTATATATATAAGCCATTCTTTTTCTGTGTTATCCTATTTACATGTTTCTGAAAGTATACACCAACCCGAATTTGATATGTATCTACACAATTAATGTTAAAAATGCGTACTGAATTGCATCCATCTAGTTCTCTTCGTTTTGTAATATTCATAGCAGACAGATCGGCCAGTCGGACAGACACACTTCCTCAGAATGGAATTTGCTCAAAATTCGACAAAAATCTACAAATCTGATGCAAAGACTATATTGAACATTTCATACTTCCCGCTCAAAGCCTTTTTCAGTTACCTCTGGCACAAATAAACAGACGCGTCACAAATGCGTTTTTCAAACTCATGGAATGTGTCATGTGGAAATGTGGAAATGTGTCAAAATCTCGAGTAAGAATTTTTTGACGACTACAATATCTTCTCTCTACTTCGTGGACGAGAGAGTAAAATTGGAATAATGATAGGCTTTTTACCTTCTCAGATGATACGCCCCGCAGATTCGGAACCAAATTCATCCACTGGTCTGACAATTCGCGAACGTCTACTATGAAGTCTATGTTTAAAAGTGAAATTTGGTACCATTTTAAGTCAAAATTTAAGTTTTTAAGTTCCAATCAGTTCAATAGAAAATAGACTAAAATGCACATTCTTAATCATACGAAGCCCAAAAAGGGTCGAACTTTGTAAGCAACACTAAGGCTATTTTAGGACGGACTTTGTAACTTTGAACCGCGGTCAGACGACGAGGACGACACCTGAACGGGCACTCCCTCTCCAAACTTCCACACTACACCAGCGGGAAGACATTTGGCATCGACAGATTTAGCGTTACAGGACGGTTCTTCGGTGGAAGCGGGTCTCTAACTAGAAACTCTCCGTTTCCGAAGAAAAGATCTTATCACCAGGCCAAGTAGACTTCTTAACCAAAGGCGAGTAGTTGTATACAAAAGTGCCGACAGCAGAATACTTCTGTTTATTGACAAAGGATCTCCAATTGTAACGCAAATCAATGTTACATTGATTCGAATTCCGCTATTCTGTTAGGACACAAATCAGGGATTGCAATACCGGGATACCGAATACCGGTATTTTGAGCCATTTGTACAATTTTGTAATACCAGTAATACAAGTATAAATACCGATTTTTCGGTATTTACTAGATATTTTTTAAATTGTCTTGTAATTGTTTAAATTGTTCAGAGATCGCCAACATAGCAAAATAGTATAAGTTTTTGTTTTTATGTCTCCCTAATGGACGAAATTAATTAAGACTGTGAATACAAGGTTGCATCGTGCAATCGGGAGAAGTGATAAAATACTGTATGACAATGGATTGTAAAACCCTCCACCTTTTGCGCATGCGTTAGTATGGGCTTGCTTTGATAAAATAGGAGTGAGAGGAAAGATGAAAGGAGATGTTTAGGAGGAGATTCTAAAACACGTTGGAATAGTTTACTCCTAATGATGGAATGATTTTTGAAACTGAGAAATCCAATCCAAAAAGCAATAATGGACTTAAACCAGCAAATTATTTTTTCAGATAGTGAATTCGACTTAATATCCAGAACATGTTGTTATAACTTAATATTAAAATTGGCAGCTATGGAGGTGGTACAGCGCAGCTATACCCCACCTTGGATCAGAAACAACAGCAGGACTTTTTTGTGATTTAAATAAATAAGATGTTCCTTTACTTTTTTGTGATTCTTTATATAATGTTATAATTTATAAGTTACAAATTATTTTTGTGATATTTACATTCTCTAATAACGCAAAGAAACACCCGTGTTTTCTTTCTTTTCCTAAAATTTCTAAAACCGGTATTAAAATCTAAAAAATACCGAATACCGGTATTGAACTTTTGGTCCGATATTGCAATCCCTACTTCAAATGGAATGGCAGGCAAATACGAATAGGAAGTCTGACGGAAAGAAGATGTTCAGGGAGTTGGCGGAAATTCCATCTTCTTCCGTCTTGCCTTTATGATGCTCCGTTTCGCCACTAACAAATTCTCATTGAAGCATGTGAAAGCTTTGTTATAATGATAGCTGGAAACTTTCCCGAAAGGAAAATAGTTAACTAACAGGTGCTTGCATATATTTGAATCCTTTTTTTTTTTCACTTTAAAAAGGCATTTATTGTGAAAAATCGGTACAATATATACGAATCAAAATATTTCCCATCATTTTCCACAACTTTTTTTCCATTTTCGTCCAATAAGTGTATCTTCGAATTTGTTTGGCCCTCCAGGCCTTTCTTTGTCATTGACATCGGAATCACCCCTCTTGAATCGTTGAAACCGAAACCGACAATCGGGATACGGCGGAGCAGCACCACCATTAAGTTTCTAAAAGTGTCCGATGGACTTCGGCAACAGATTTCTCCAAATCAATCAATAAAAAAAAAAAAAGAGCATTGAATGTCGAAAATGCAATTCGGAGCATTCCGTGATTGGGGTCTTTATAGACTGAATAACTCAATAATACTAAATGGAAAATTTTCAAAATGACAACAATAAAGCAATAATAAATGGGTGAAGCCCGAAGCCACTGTCATTTATACATATACTTAGCATGCTTACCAATAGATGTCGCTGATTGAAATACATGCACCTAAAAAAAATCGCGGATTATCCTACATACATATGATAAAAGAATGTTTTTCCACTCGAACAGCGAGACAGGCAAATTTTTAATTTATCGTTTTCGCAAAACAGTTGCCTTTCAGGCAAAATGCATAAGGAATAAAAAACGCTTCGAAGTAGAGCAAAACTTTCGAATGATTTTAAAGTGAATATAATTTTCCTCTCCAGTAAGCTCTGAAATGACATCGGATTAAGTTTCGCCAATAGATGACGTCAAACTTTAAAGAAATATAAAAAATAAATGTCCGAATTCCGAAACAAACAGTTTAACAGGCTGGTGACAAATGCCCACAAAATACACATTTTTAAAAAAAAGAAATGAAGTGACATAAATAGTGTATTAACCGGCAACAAATCAACGGGACTGTTCTCTCCTCGACCTTCTCATAGAGCTCAGTAGCAGAATTCGGTGCTTCAAATGACAGAGCAGTCAACTTGACATTAGTGAGACATTGCTTTCAAAATTTCATAGGAATATAAGCATATTATTTATATCCATCTTACTCCCTCCTACCATTAACTTTAAAGGAATCTATTGTTATATATTCATAATTCCATTTAGGTTCTAATTATTTATCGTTTATCTATCGTTACTTATCGTTTTCGTTATCTAATTACCTAAAAAAAAGGTCCGTTCATAATCCTTCACAGGAATCTATTGTAATATATTCATAATTCCTACCATTATCTTCATAGGAATCTATGGTTACATATAAGCATATTCTTTTCATTCATCTACTCATTTTTGTTTTTAATGAAAAGACGGCGATACACATCATTTCCCATTCACGTCAAAAATTGGATTCACATCACAAAATGCATCGCATTTCTGACTTATGCTGTAACATTGACAGGTATCATTCCAAAGATGGCCACCAGAGGTCAAGAAGACAGATTCTTCAAAAGCTCGAGGTCATTTTTTTTATTCATTATATTACTTTCGTCTTTGTATATTCCGTGTAGGAGAAAGTAAAATTATTTACGATGAGACTTTTTAGTTTCCAGCTCAAGGAGTTGCCTTCAGAATGGAAATTACATTTAATAATTATTTTAGTCCATTTCAATTGAAATTTATATTTGAAACTATTTTTCTGAACAATATCTTCTAAGCATTCGATTTAAGCTTCATTTAGTTTGATGTAAGCTTCACAGTGACATCGGCATTAATGTACGACTCGAATGTTACGGGAACTTTGAATTCAGCTTCATTGATAGAATGCATACTTGTTTTTTCCTTCACAAACTGTGATACAGATCTGCAGTGGTAGTGTCAAGGGTTTCATGCGCCAAATTTCACATTCCTCTCTTGCTGCGTTCTTGATTTGACAGTCGCATGCACGTGAATAAAGAGACTGACAGGCCACTGGGAATTGGGTTCAAAATCTACAATTCACAGCCGAAATTTTTCCGTCTCGTCTCTTATGATATTCACAGATGAGCGCATGGATAGTTTAAGTAGATAGCTCAGAATCTGATCCGAATGTACAACCGTAGCAAAAAACAAAACAAATTTCATTTATGTGGCAGGTTGTGTTTCAGAGATACAGACGGTAGTAGTCTTCCCGTCCTCTGGATGTCATTCAAAATTTGATAAAAATTTGCACTTTTCAAGATTCAGAGAAGATAGAGATTCGACAAAAATTTTTTGAAAGTTACACTATATTTCCTTCCATGTCTCACAAGCAGGAAAATGATGGAGTTAAAACCGCTCTCACGCTGTTCAGCTGAACACGAATTGATGAATCAGTTCAGACGTCACGTCACACTCATTTTGAAATCGGATTCTTCTCGTGCACGAAGAGAAAACACATGACGTCACTGAAAAGCTTAAGAAAATAAGCAGTTGTCACATGGCAAGTTAATTCACAGCACTGTCGGTTCATTTGGCTTCGAATGCTCCGTTTCGGCAAAATGCTGAACCAGTTAAGATGACCAAATACGTTCGCTTTAGTTTAGATTAATTGTATTAACGTCACGTTTTGAATTTAGTTTATTGTATTAACGTCCTGCAACACTAGGGATATTTTGGGACGGACCTCGTCATTTTGAACCGTGGTCAGATGACGAGGACGACACCTGGGCTGGCACACAATACCTCTCCAAACTTCCACACCACATCAGCGGGAGGACGTTTAGTCCCGAAGGATTTAACGTGCACCTGATACGCTTACACGATGATCCTTCGGTAAAATGGAATCTAGAACCTGAAACCCTGCGGGTTCGAAGCCGAAGTCACCACGGTTCATCCAAATGCGTCCGGAGCAACATTTTTGAAAAATCGGACTTTCTAGTGGCCTGTTATTATTTTAAGATGTATTATCAATAATAAGCGCAAAAATGAAGAAAAAGTGGTGGGTTTTTTTTTTTTTTCACATGTATAATATTTTTTTAAGAAACGAGGGAATTGGTAGTAAATTTTAGTGAAATTTGGCAAAAACGGTTAATATTCTACGCCAAATTATAATGTCGCAATGGTAATTTTTTTTCTTTAATGACAAGTTATAAAGGGTAATGATCTATGAATGACCAAAATCTAAGAAAATTTTTTTCAATACAAGTAAATTAAATAAGAAAATGGGTGTAAACATGCATTTTCCATTAATTTATCACTTTTTTTAAAAGAAATGCATCCCGTATTAATAATTAAAAGCCCAATAATCTGGGCGAGCAAAATGGTCACCAAAGGCAGCTAGTATATAATAAATTGAAATTCGTTTTCATTTATTTAACATTTTTCGAACCACTTAAATTCATGCCATGCCTCTCCGATTCTAATTTCTGTACCTTTAACTGCATTCTTGAGTTGCGGCATTATGCAAAAATTGCACATTTAAAGCAAATAATGGCCCAACTGCTTTTTTTATTCAGGAGGCTTCTCGAATGTATAAAAACTTAGAACATGTTTCCATGATTTTTTTTCTTTCTATTTAATCGGCGCTGTTAGAAGATTCTGGTTATGGTTTGACAAAGAATTCGTAAAATCGCCCCAAAAGATGCACACTTTTGAAAGTTTAAAAAAAAACAAAATAAAGGTGGATTTCTTGCCTATTTTGCAATCTTCATTTCATTCAACAAATTTGGGATGAAATTCATCAACAGGTACTTCTCCTATATACATGCCCCCCCCCCCCTCTCCCTCAATGAAACCACATGCACTTTTTTTTCCCATAAAACAAAGTATTTATTTACCACCATGTAATCATTCGCCTAAATAATATGGAGTCCCCTCACTTTCAGATGGAAAAATGTAAACCGTTAAATATTGCAGCACATAGAAATCAGCTGTTGAAAACGACATTCTATTAGAAATACTTAGTAGTAAAAATAACATGCGCGTCCAATTCCAGCTTTAAAAAATTACTGTCTCGTTACCTTTCCCGAGTTAATCACAACTGCACCTAATACTCGCAAGAATTTTAGCACGCTAGAATGAACGACTATTTAGGCCTCAGACTGTATCGGCTTCTAAAAAAGTTCCCGCTTGATACTTTGTTTCTACAAAAATCTATATAAGGAAGAAAAAAAAAGAATGAAGGAATATTATTGGAATAAAGATTAAAATTCTTGTGAAAATAAGAGCACTTACTGGATGTTTTGTTTCAGTTAAAAAAATATTTGTGGAGATTTTTTTATAAGAAAAAATAAAAATTACTTAATTTTTTTACAAACTTTTATATCATTCGATAGGTTTCATATCTGTAAACGTGAAATATTTAAATAGATTTTAACTCATTTCCTGATATGCTCGTGTTTTGAAATTTTGAAAGCTCGTTTTTTAGACATGAATTATCAATAAATCGGTCTAATTTTAATCTGTCGCAGGTATCACAACCTGTTGTACAATACTGATAATACTATTTAACATAGTACAATACTGTATAATATATGAATGCTACTAGGCGTACGAGAGGCCCAACCTCTTAATAAATTTTAGATATAAAGCAAAATTAATATTAATGAAATAGACTAAAAATGATTAAAATTTTAAAAATAACCTTTTAAAAGTGAACAAAATTATTAAGCACATATATTGATCCACCGAATGACAATTAAAAAGCTGAATAGAATTAAAAATCAGGACTGGCTATGCTTACTTACGATCCCTTTACAAACGACATACACGGATGATTCACTAAAATATAAATCTTAAAAAACAGAAACATTTTTAATAATCAAATTTAGGTTATACGAGCTGCTAGAATCCATGCAGAAAAAAGAGGCGTTCGCGTGTTCGTGACAAATATGGAACAATTGTTTCATCCAAAAAAAATTTTTTTTTACAGATATAATACAGGATTAACAAGGAAATTCTTGATTTTAGAATTTTTATATCGACACATTAAAATACTTTTTTTCTTTTTTTTTCCCAAAATTTTTAGTCACTAAAAATGTTTTGCTGCTGTAACATCTTGATCCAAACCAATGAAATAAGAGAGTAGCGTAACAAGCCATTCTTTTATTTACAGCCTTAAATATGTCTAAAAAATACAACTTGTTTTCATCAAGGTTAATATTATTTACAATATTCACAGAATGGTTGAAAGTTGAATCATGTCATAGTCTCTCGCTCAAATCGGCGAATAAATAAGACTTGTTAGCTTTAAACGGCTACTCGAGGGGCCGCTCCAGAAATCCACCAATCATTATCCGGTGGATCCTAACACAGGAACCCGAATCCACCAAAAATCAGGAACAACTTCAAACAAAAACGTCTCCACCCTCGTGATACCAAAAGGATCCAATAAATCAAAAACACAAACATTTTAAAGGATGAGATGAAACTATGGCATGAACCAGTCCACTTCTTGATAAGTCTTTCATTTTGGAGGCAATTCAATTTTCTCGTTTTGTTGGTCCGCCTATTTGTGAGCGCGACAGCTTAGTTGCATGTTTCTAAAGATTCAATGACAGCTATTGGATGGAGGCACAGAACGCGCTACATTGTTAGTACACGAAAATACCGGAAGAAAGGGGATACTCGTACTGACAAAGTAAAATGATCGTTACTAAAAAACATTCCGATAAAAATCCATCTCAATTGGACTGAAGAAGAACGGTATAAAGCGCCATCATAAAACCACGAGTCCCATTCCTCGTGATTCTGACGTTTCGCTTGACGACAGGGTGGTTTCTGCAGGATTGTCAAGAGTTCCGTTTTGGGGCGATTGCCAACGACGGCTGAAGGACGACTGCGGTTATGAGCAACGCTTCTCCTTCCCTTACTCAACAAGGATAGCCAGAAATCATTTCCATCAAAATGAATGGGCTGGGGATCGAGTGGCAGTTGAGTGACAGAAAGTCTTTAAATCGACCAGGGTCGTCGCATCAAGATAGGGGGACAAGGCCACACGTTTTGTTAATAAAGCAAGCTTTTGCTTTTCGCTTAAATATCATTGGCAAAAACCTTCTGTGAAATCGAATCCCATTATGCTAAGATATGTGCAAAACTGTTAATAAAGCAATACAAAAGAATACGGAAATTTTAAAATTCTTCAAAATCAGTTCAAAAATGAAAGAAATTCTTGTTAATGCTAATGAAAATAGCCGAAAATGCTTTAAAAGTTTATCAACACACGTGCGATTTTATTTTCAATTGAGTCATACTAAATGAAATAAGATTTCATTTTCGTAATGTTTGCTGACATTAAAAGAAGAAATCTGAACTTCTTGAATTTAATATTACGCTCTAGTTAATGACTGACATAGGCTTTCATACTGTGACAAAAAATAAAATTTTTATTAATGTGATGATAAAATGACAACACTTTATATAAAACCTAATATGTTACGCTTTCGTACTATTAGCGACTGTTCGTTACACAATTTTGCCACGAACAGAAAAAAAAAATGATGATGTTGTAATGGTTGTTGTAAAGATGCTTTAAAAAAGCTTCGCCTTGAGCAGCCTCGATAGCTCGTAGAATGTCAAGGTGGTATTCCAATTCTCGCCAAGAATTGTTTAAATTTCGTCTACCACACTAAAGCACAGCATCTGTAATCCTAACTTTGAGTTTATCAATATCTTTAACTGGCATTGCAAATATTCTGTTATTAATGTAAAAATGGACAGTAATGTTCGATTTGAACTCATAGAACCGAAGAATCCATTGAACTTTTCTTTCGTTGATGCCAGTTGATAACAGTCAAATGTCAAACCGCTTCTATAGGACTAAAATTGGATGCTCTCTCTTGGACGAAAAAAATTATGAAAACGACTATTACAAAGTAAAAATTTTACAGTATTATATTCTAAAGCCTTTTGTAATCATTTTTGGACTTCATGACCATCCTATAAATCAAATTTAGTAGGCACATTAAAGAAAGAAATAGAATCAAATGATTAAAAATCATTTTATTCTTTAGTTATTCGATTTATAAAAAAATTAACATTAGAATACAGCTAGCTTATGTGTTTCTATGAGCTTCATAACCCCAATGAACTCGACTTCCTAGCAGAGGTGTCGTTTCATAATTTTATTCATACTTTTTATAAATAGCTATTTTTTCCTCGAGCAATATTGAGTTCTTTAAGTTCGCTTCAAATTTTCCTAATGTTCATCCAATCTTTTTCATAATCAAACAAAGACACTTCCCACGGCGTTTCTCCATTTAAGTGAAAGTCATCGGGAATTAACTGTCGAAGTCTCCATTCATACATAACCGAGAAGTGCTCTCGATCTGATATTAATGCAAACGCTTCAGTCTGCATGTAGAAAAACTGAATTCTTCTAAAGGTAATTCCAAGGAGCTGTTTCACTCAACAGCCGCAAAGGCAGGGAATGGATGTGTGATCCTTATGGCTGCACAGCATTCCTACCACTATCTGAATCAAACTCGTACTGTATCATTACATTAAATCCCATCTCGAAGTTTTCCAACCCGCGTCCTCTCGTTATTAAACCAACAGTTCCTGACCGAGGTAAATCCACTTCAGAAAATAACATTTTAGGCAACCTCGCCTGTTCCAGTTTCGACATTTGCTATTATTCCGATGGATAACTAACTCTCTTCATTCGACAGATGCGACAAATGTCACCAAAACTACTCAGGAAATGAAATCACCAGAGATAAACTGACTCTGAATCTACGGCATCGCTCATAAGAAAACTGAAAATGTCAATCGGGTCTTTTGTAACTGAAGATGAATGAAGGAAGAAGTATTGTTTGCAGGTGAATATCTCAAAAAATCAAATATCTTCTGGTAAAGCTTCTCTGAAACATAAACTTAAAGAGTGCCCTTTAAAATGGGTTACTTTAAAAAAAATTATAATTAAAATTTAAGTACCTTCGTCCATGAGAAGTATTTAAATAGAAATCAAATGAAAAATGATTTTCCCTCACCGTTTATTGCCAGAAATTATGTGTTTTACTCTTTCTAATTCAACCTTTGAATCTTTTTGAATTTCTTCCCTCACCCTTTCTTTGGGAAGAAATGTTTTCGTTTTCGCTACAAAATCACAAGATATTTAGACAATCTTAACCATCCGTTTTAAATGGTTCAAAAATTATTTTATCACTCTCAGTATTTTCAAATGTTTTAAAATCTGCGTCATTTTGAATGCGAACTGCATGTTGTAAATAGTTAGAGCAGTATAATATAGCAGTGTAAATAGTTAGAGCAGTATAATATAGCAGTGTAAATAGTTAGAGCAGTATAATATAGCAGTGTAAATAGTTAGAGCAGTATAATATAGCAGTGTAAATAGTTAGAGCAGTATAATATAGCAGTGTAAATAGTTAGAGCAGTGTAGCCACGCATGGTTACAGAAACAAACTCCATGCTTCAATCCAATCTCAACTGTATCAAATTCTACATTCGGCCATATGTCTTAGAGATTAAATAAATTTACATAGTTATATATTTTTTAAGATTTAAATCACTGTTTAATTTACTGCCTTATCTTGGAAATCTAACTTTGCAACAGTTCTTTTTTTTTTTTCATAAATTTTATTTTTGCCTTTCAAATAATCATCGATTTTGTTTACATGCTTTTAACTTTTAAGTTCATAGATATAAATAATACCCCCCAAAAAATTTTTTCTTATCTTTTTTTTTGAATTAAAAAAACAAAAATTAAACATCTCTCGGTTGATGCCACATTGCTTTTATTTGCATTCTTCCCATAAAAAAAAGTTTGGTTGGTTTAGTTTAGTTATATTAACATCCAGTTTTTAAAAATTACTTCGGATTTTTCGAACAGACTTCGTCATTTTGCACCGCTTTCAGATAACGAGGACGACACCTGAGCTGGCACCCCTTCTCCAAACTTCCATATCACACCAGCTGGAGGACATTTGACCCCGACGGATTTAACGCGCACCAAATCTGCTTACACGACGGTTCTTCGGTAGAATCGGGTCTCAGGCAAGAAATTCTTCGGTTCCGAAGCCGAAAACTTATCCCCAGACCACCCCGATTCCTTCCTATACACGAAAGTAATATACAGTTTCGGGAAAGTTTGAATGCGAATAAATATCTTCCTGATTTCTGGAGCTGATCCGACTGATTATCTGTGAATTTATGGCATTCCTAAAGATTATTAATTCTTATTCAATCAAAATTGTACATTTTTCCGTGCCTTTCATCGTTAATGGATACGAAATACAGAAAGAGAAACTGTCGTAATTGCCAAAAAGTGGCAGTTCATATTTTAGACTTTTCCAGGCTTTTCAAAGATGTTTGGAATGAATGGATTTTATGGGTCTGTCTGTGAACAGGATAATCCTAAAACGCAAAGAGGCAGACTGATGGAATCTAATGAGGGGTTTTCGCACTTAAATCGTAAATTTATA
Organism: Argiope aurantia; assembly: GCA_026543865.1. Lineage (NCBI taxonomy): Eukaryota > Metazoa > Arthropoda > Arachnida > Araneae > Araneidae > Argiope > Argiope aurantia. Next base: position 61,176 of record JAPMOR010104497.1, read on the forward strand.
ACAAAGTTTGGACATCATTCAATTTATTTGTCCGGAAAATTGTAACAAGAAAGACGAATGATTCATAGTTAGAATCCTCGAAGTCCGGAAGAAATCCATGAATTGACGTGCATCGTAGACACAAGAAATGTCCGCAAACCTAGTGTTAATGCAATAGGTCCAAAGGTGACATATACAGTTCTCTTCACAGTATTGCGAACCTCAACAGCGCACGTGTCATATTGCGAAATCAATGGGGTGAGCAGCCCCCTCCCCCAGGTTAATTTTTGTAATCTCCCACTTACAACAGCAGCACACGACTGTGGCCGAGTCAACTCTCTGGAGCCAGCGGGGGGTAAAAGAGTCTTTCAGACACTCCGAAATGTCAACAGAAGCGAGGCGCTTATAAATAGGGCGGAGTTGTCCCATTCCGATCTAAATCGGGATCCGATGCACTTGGCAGCGGGCCTGAGGAAGACAATTGGAGGGGCCTCCCTGCGAGTCACATAGATTGGGCCGGTGAAACATTTAATGCACTTTTTTGCATCATTCGGCGTTCATTAGCATGTTTCATTCCTCTCCACAATGAGATGAACCCTTCAGAGGGAAGCGCTGCAACAGAGCCTGAAAGAATGCGAGATCATGAAACAAACTGGGGATAGTTCGGGTGAAAGATGTCTTTTCACAATAAGGCAAAGAAAGGCAGGGCAGCGCACTATAAGGAGTTTCTTTACCTACGATTAAGCAAAAGAAAAGGATACACTTGTGCTTAATAGATTTTATAATTCAACTTTAATGGAAAGTAGATTTAAAACAGAACAGTAATGTAATTGATAAGTGCATCATAACATGCAAAATTTGCACAGTTTCGGATGAAAACTCATTGAGACTTTCAAACACTCGAAATCATTGTTGAGGATACTATGTCGCACTTTCCCTATAATTTCTGTTTATGTGGAGCACGACTTGAAGTTATCCGTAATTTGCTACTTACTCAATTGCCGTTTTCTTATTAGGAAATGGTATTCCAATGGACCAGTAGGTTGAAACATTTTATCTAGTGTATTTAATTCACTATAAAGAGGGAGGGGCACGCACTCCGGATACGTGGATGGAAGTCCCCTTATGAGCCAGCACGTTCTCGCTCTTCTAGTAGTTCTAGCAATGTTGTGGGGTAGAGTTATCTCCACTCCGATGACAAAACGTGTCTCCTAATTGAGTTTGGCGCTTCGGTAGAGGTCGTCAGATCTACCGCGATGATCGTCCTTTAAGTCAACCTAAATGCCTAGCTAGGGTGAAGATAATCTCATTTCTAGTTATTTAATTCATTGGCAAAGAATCCTGTGAACCTTATTTTTCATCGTGGTAATAGCTTTTTTTCCGAAAATCCGATAAGCACTTTGCCCTACTATTACGCAATGTATGCTAAGTGGAAACAAATAGAAGATGCCTTTCAGAGCACTATAGGGTATCAAACCAGTAGCGTAAGGTCTTAAAAAACCACGGCCAGAGTGTTACAATACATAAGAGAATTACATTAAAAAAATTAAACTTCCGAAATTACGACAATCGCCACTACATTTTTTAAAGAGAGCGTCCATTAATATTTGTGACAGCGAACATGTACTGATGGATGCGCCACTGAACCAAAGCAACTTTCATTTAAAGCGTCCAATTTCAATGGTCGGCGAGTCATTTCTTACGGAAATGACAGAAAAAAGGGAAAAAGAAACAATTATTCCCTCGATTTTCAAGTATTATAGTTACAAAGTAGGGTGTGTTTTGAGTTTGATAAAAATAATCGATAAGTATTGCCTGCCATTGGGAATGCAAAGCGTTCTCTGGATCAACACCTTTATTAGAGAGTAAGCGAGAAAATTTTGGGAAGACCACACCCGTTAGTTCAGACATCGCGATCAAATATCCACGAACAGATACAATAGTAGGCAATATAATCTTTCGCGCAGTTTTTTTTTTTCCTTCAAACTTTGACACGAAGCTATTATTATGGCGATATAAGCATAGGTGGAATTTTATTTATTGAAGTCTTTGCATTTTTGAGGGACCATGTTCATCAGCCCACAAACGAACAACCTGTTCAACAACGTACTTTTTTCCCAATAATTTTTTTCGATAAAAAAATTGTAGAACTCTGTATAAAGACCTCATGCTAAATTTAATGCATGTAGCTAGCTCACTGCTTTGAGTTATTTTTTTTTCTTAGAAAAGCGTTTTCTTTACTCCGTTTTCACCTCAGGAATTTCCAACACGAGGGTAAAAAAATCAACAAAATTGCGAGCTTGGATTTTTTTTTTGGATGATTTTAATACTTTTTCTTTGTACATTCAAAATCTAATATCAGAAAATAAAACAAAAAAAAAAGGTGAGTATCAAAAATACTATCAAGGTTGCAATATCCCCAAACCTCATTTCTTATAACCTACAAGCACCGAAACATCCTTCTGTTCCAGAAACGAGTCGTGTCCAAAAAGAATTTTAATAAGAAGCGAACATTTTGCCAGCGATTAGATTCCCCATTCTTACACGTCAGACCTACCTGGAAGTCATTTTTCAGTTATTAGTTTTTAATATTTTTCTATCAGGTAACGGACAATAAAAAGAAGGAAAAAAAGCAATCCGTCGCCATGGCGACAATTACGATCACAGACGCATGCCAGCAGACGAGGAGCAGGGAAGGGCTAGACGGGCGGACGAATTATTTTCCTCCCAAAAATAAACTGTCTAATTTTTTCGAGATGTGCTAACAATCAATAAATGCGAAATTGTTTAAAAATGTGAAAGAATTATCAAAAATCTTGATTGATCCCCCCCCTCAGCCTTTTATTACTAAAACGCAAACATTTCAATTCATGCGATAAAATGTAGTATTCATTTCAACTGTTATCTTATTTTTAGTCTTACAATTTAAATATTAGCATGTCAATTATATAATATCAATAATATCTCGATATAATTTTTTTTTCATTTTTACCCCCCATTTTTTTTTATTAATTCTATTTTTTCAAACACAGAACAAATTAAATAAACAGACATAAAAACGCAATAAGCAGAATTTAAATTATGTTGAAATGCATCAACTCATAAAGCTACAGAAATCCTGCGCTTTGCTTACTTGGCCCAAGAACACAAAGCGAATGAAAATACTTGCGGCAACAAATTCCTTTATCGACAGACAAAATCTGAATCTTCAAAATTGAACGAACATGTTTGAAACAACGACAATTCTACCAGCGATTTATTTTGAAGTAACCGTACTTATCCGTGCGCAGAAACCATCACCCCTCCAACCAATCTTAATGCCCTCCCAAAATAATGATAATCCGAATAGTTTCATCACATTCAAGGTCGTTATTTTTTTATTAAAGTGAATCGATTTTCCCCGTTCGAAAACAGTAGCGGAAATCAATCAGGCAAACCAAATATAAACGAACGATTGGCAAGAAAAAAAAATTTAATGGAAATGTGAACCAAACCCTCGTATCACGATGGAACACTATTTATCTTTCATGTTCTTTGAACATCTTTTGACATCTATGAACATCTTTTTGACTAGAATCAACCGCATTTAAATCTTTTTAAAAAAACAACCTTACTCTAATAATTGTATGCGATTATTTACTCACAAAAAATGTATTTAATGTCGCCATAAGGCCTTGGACATAAATGCAGTAACTACAACAATGAAAAATATATTAGAAAATATATTTAACAAAGATTAATAAATTTATAAGATCTTAGATAAAATTAGGGGAAAAAATTGTATGAAGTGAAAAGCTAATTTTTTTTAAGTGTATTAAAAATGGTTTTCGTGCAATTTTACGCTCCAGAATTATTGAAAAACATCGATATGTCAATTTATTTTTCATTAAAAAATTATTAAAATTTTGTAAAGCTCCTTTTTGAATAGATAGTTTTAGGCAATGCTGATTTAGACATTTTGTTACCCCAAATAGTGCAAAAAATGAGACTCGATAATTAGTAACTGGTCAATTTGTTTTCATATTTCAATGCATTTTAATTTAGCATGTTATTTAGCATTAATTAATGTTTAATTTAGCATTTAATTTAGATTTATGCAATCTCTTTAATTAACTAAAAAATATTTTTAAAAATATATCATAGAAATAATGATAAAGCAGCAAAATTCTCGAAAAATTGAACCATAATAATTAATTTCTTTATTCACAAATCAAAGTCTAATTATTATGATAAGGAAGTAATATACATCAAACAAATATAGTATAAAACATTATTTAACAGAATCTATCAAAAGGAATATAATACAGACAATTAAATGCATAATTAATTCCAAGGAAAATGAATAATTGATTAATAGTATAGCTTACTTTGAATTATTAAAATCATTATTGAATTAATGTACATTGCAACTCTGATATTTTATAAATCAAACAATTTGTATATTTTACAAATTTATTAGTATTATTTGATAACTAGACTAATATCTTCTGGTAATTCTTATAATCGATTTCTCTATTTCTCCGGGTTTAGATTTAGCTATATTACCATCCTGTCTAAGGCTATTTTGGGACAGACCTCGCAATTCTGAACCGCAGTCAAATGAAGAGGACTTCATCTGAGCTGGCACCCCACTCTCCAAACTAACACACCACACCAACGGGAGGACCTTTGGTCCGACGGATTTAGCGTGCGCTTGTACGGCAATTCTTAGGTTGAATCGGGTCTCGAACCTGAAATCCGAAGCCGAGACTTTACCGCCAACCCAGCGCGGCCCTGATTCTCCGGGATTCCGCCTAGACGGCAAACCGCTAACGATTCCAGGCTAAACGATTTGCCCTTCAGAACGATTTCTGAATCAGGCATAATGCAGTTTATACGCATTATAAGTCCATAATAGTTAGCATGTTAACAAACTGGGACATACACTTAACAAATATTTTATTTAAATTCTTTAAAGTATATGAATTTAGTTAAACTGCTCCAAGAGGAAGAAAAAAATCACCAACACCATTACAATTCTTACATTTAGAATTCAACATTCTTTGGTTTATACACACTGATGTCTATTTTACACTATTCGAAAAACATTTTTAACAGAAAATAAAATACAGAATAGCACGTTCCAATCAGAACTGAACACTATTTTCATAAAAACTTTTATATGAGCATCACAAATTAATGCACTATATAACGAACAAAGTGCAAAAATTTTTATTAATAACGTTAAGGGCAGCAGTTCTTTTTACAATTAACGTCTCAAATAAATACATTAATTCATTTTATATTTTATAATGTCTTTTATAATGCTATCAGATCAGGATCAAAATAAATGAAAATAGTTTTGATATGATCTCGCATTAACTTACAACGAAAGAACGAACTAATAATTGTACGCAACGATAATCAAATATCCGCACTTGCTTTTAACCAGTTAACTATTTCGACCTCTTCGGAAAATGCGTATCTCCATTGCGTCGCAAAAATTGAGCGACGACGAGCACACTCCTCAAGCACAGCGTATGCGTCATAAGAAATTTTGTTCTAATGTGTTAAGAGTTTTGATTCCCTCCGGTGGAGAAAAGGGAACATTCTGTTCCCCTAACCAGATGTGTTTTGAAACCCGACGCGGCGACATGTACACACACTCTCTCTCTCTCTTGTCTTTATATTGTGGTGTGCTAGTGTGGTAGCTTAGAGATGTCCGTTTCCATATATGTGTGAAAATAAAACCTATGAAAGTTTCAACTCCAGCTTCGTCATTAATGGAATTGTCATGCACTGACTGAACATAATGAAATGACTTATATTTTTATTTCAATAATCACATTCATTTATTTATCTAAACTAACATAAATTTGCCTGAACGAAAAGAAAAATAATTAATTATTTTAATTTGCTGTTAGAGAATGGTAGTGAGCAAAGCAGGTACAATGCATAATGGAATTCCGCGATTCTTTCTGTATATTATTTTTAGCACAATGTGCACACCTTCGTGTAGGATTAACTTTTGAAGCTGATGGTACATAATCCGGAAAATGTTCCCCGATTAGACGGGTCGATTTACTGTTACAGTAAATATTCAGTGGTGTGGAGTGACACTCTGAAATAGATATAATGCAATTGCTTGTTCCTTGATTTCAATAAGAAATTAATCCGCGTAAATTTTCTTCCATTATTTTTATATATTATGAAGAAATTTAGGCAAATATAAAAAAATGAAGAAAAAAATTTATAATATTTTTTAGTTTTTTTCCATTTTGCTGAACAATATGCTAAACAATTCATGGTTGCCTAATTGCTTCTGGAATGACTAATACAACAAAGCGATAAATTTGAGAAAAGCAATTCACATTATACTCTTTTGATAATAATAATTAATAATCCTCTTTTTGTTCCTTTGATTTCGATTTGATCTCAAAATATTTTAAACGCCTTGAAATTTACGAACATGTTTCAGTTTTTATTAAAATTGCAATTCTATCTGCAAATTTTCACTTCTTATGACTCCTGTCGAATAAACTCGTCATATCGCAAAATGTACTTTTTCCATGACGAGTACACTCGTCAAAAACAGTTCATTGGTTAAACATATTCTAAATAAAAAAAAAAAAGTCGAAATAACAATCCGAAAGGAAGAAGTAGCACATTCGAAAGCTCGGATGACTCATGCACAACTCTGTAGCATGGCTGAGAGTGACAACTATTTTCCAGTTAACGATTTCAGTTTTAAATCTATTCCCGAAATAAGAATCAGCTGGAGTGGTCTCCACAAAACTTTCCCACATGCTCTTTAATAAAGGTGTTACCCCAGAGATATGCCTGCACGGCATTGGCGTGCAATAGTCACGAAATATTTTAACATGAATTTAGCATTTTTACTGGATCTGTCGTTTTGTCCTTGGAGAATTTTTTGGGATGAGTCCCTGGCAAGCAGTTTAAAGTATCCGAAAATCGAATGTGTGTTTTAGACACGTTTTCTCAGCCGATTGAGGCAACATTTTGACACAGAATTACTAAACGTGTAGTCACAAAATCATATACCAAATTTGATATATCTGTCACTGCGTTTTCGAGTGATTAGCGTTTACAATTCTCTGAAAGTACAAACCGACAGACGGTCCATCTCTCTGATTGCTGAAAGTCTGACAGGTATCTACATTGTAGATGTAACCTCTATATATCTACCAAGCTCTATTCATTTTGTATTCATCGCCGTTACTTATATTCGAAGATCCGAAAGCACAGATTTCCTCTAAACGGATTTCGCTCACACTTTGATAGAAATCTACAAATGTGGTGTAAAGACAATGTATCCAAGTTTCATCTCGAAACGTTTTTGAGTTATATTCGTCACAGACACACATAACGCCAAAAGTGTATTTCTCGAACTCAAGCAGATAAAAAACTTGAAGAGCTCCAGTTTTTTTTTTTTTTTTTTTTTTTTTTTTTTTACGATTACAATATTTTCTCCGTACTTCATGCTAGGGCTGGACGTTGATCGAACTTCATTGCGATATATCATCCAACAGATATCTATATTTTTCGATATATCGCGATATCATCATTCATTTATAGTTATTATAAGTTAAAAATAACACCTCTTAACATACTGACTCATCAGAACGACTCCAAATAAAAGGAAGTCTCATTTTATAAAATATTTGTTTTTTTTTCAATAAAAATAGAAAATAATTGTGTTAAAACCCCTTTAATAAAGTGTGTCAGTGCCAAAGCAATGTCTGCATGTGATAATATATCATATTGCGTTTTTTTCAATAACAATTTTCTAAATTTTACCTTTCTTTCTGCCGATTTTTAAAAAAACCTTCAGGTTTTAGTTTTCATTCTTTATTTAAAAAAAACAAAAGAGGAAAACGAAATAATAAAACCTTTAACAAGCAAAATCGCGATGCATCGTGAATCGGCAGACAAAAGCAGAAGTATAATGGAATTTGTTACTTTTTTTTTAATGCGAGTACGCTTAAGTGCGAATTGCGAATAAAATGGTGGATTCCACCTGAATGAATCCCTTTTTGCTTTTATTTCTGAAGATGAATATTTAGTGATTAAACAAAGAACAGTGAACAATCTTCTGATAACCGCAGTTATTTTTCCATAATAGTGTTATTCTGTTAGGGAACAGAAAACAGTTTATTCCCATTTCACGTGCTTAAAACAAGTATTTTTATCTATTGGAACAGGACAGTGTTTATAGTAATATTAACAAAAATTATGCATGAATGTCCGTAAGGATGAAGAGCGACAAAAATAAACGCTAACCGGTAACCAAAACGAAATCGAAAACGCAAATGAATTGTGAATTCTGGTTTACTGTATCGCGATTCATCGTGAACCATTATTCATGATCATGATATTGATAGATCGATATATTTCTTAAAATGGCATAAAAAAATCGATTTTTCAAAAATATCGATAATTGGCACAGCCCTACTTCGCGCACGAGAAAGTAAAAACTGTACTTTTTTTCGACAGAAATTTCCAAATCTAAAACACTGGACCTTTTCTAAATTGCGAGGAAAGTGCCGGTTTGCTCTTCCCTCTCAGAAGACTCCGAGCAGCCCCTCTGTGCGATGCGCAGCCAAGGCGGAAGGAAGAAGCGTTATTTATTTTTACTTCACGGCATCGGCAGAGCGAAAGGAGAAAAAGCGCACGTCGAACGGATAATTGTTATACATGACTCGCCTGCACGCTTGGTGTCCGTTTCCTCGTCGAAGTTCAGTGACTTTTTTTTTTCTTAGATCATTCGCCACAGTTGAGAGGTAGAAGCTAACCGTTCCGTGCGGGTACGTTTATCTGTTAGGTTTGCATTCTTTGCGCAGCAGAGAAGTTATGTTAGGAATTAAGTAATTAGATCGAAGTCTGGTTTTAAAGCAACACGCGGGCTATTTTTGAACGCTCGATTTACCTTGCCCAGCATCTCTTATTCTCCAAGCAACCACCCCTCATCAAAGTGAGGACATCTGAACAAAAGTGGAATCTGTGACAATCAAACTGACCAAAAACGAATGATCCGACCCGTACCATATCTATATTCATTGTGGACAGCTCATCTCCAATGGGAGTTCCATCAATATCGAACTATACTACTTTTATTTTTAAAATCGTATCGCGTGTTTAGTTTAGTGGTATAGACGCTTTTTTGTTTTTTTGAAGCTACAGGAAGGTTTTTTTGGGCAAAATCTTATCGCTTTGAATCTTAATCAAATGATGAGGACAAAACTTGCTTCCGCACAGTTTCGCCAAATTTCCTTTCTACACCAGTAGGAAGTATGCAAAGGTATTAAGTTGTACCAATTCCGTATAGGATGGTACAATTCTTGTTTTCAAACTTTAGACGCAGAATGAATCATCGATACGGATTTTGAATATAAGATTTCAGAGTAGTCCGATTTTTGCTTATAAGTAAACAATACACATTAACAAAATTAACTAGGTCTGATTTTAAAAGTACATTTTTTTAATCAGTTAATAGCCTATTCGGTAAAATAGAGTCAACAAGTGAGTGAATGCTGCAATTTCAATACAGCAGTCAGTTTGGAAATTATTAAACTTTACCATGCTAATTATCTTGTAATAGCATGTTGAATTTTTATATTTCTGTCGAGAGTTACGTATTTTTAAACCTCAGATTGCATACATTATACTTTAACAGATAAAATATGCGTGATTCGACATATTTTCGCGTTAAAAAATATTGCGCAATTAAATTTTACCAAAATTTAGAAGAAGGTGAATTCATACGAAATGTAAATAGGCGAGTAAAAAAAAAATTCCTAGTAAAAAAAACATCACGTATGTGTACAATTTCGTCATTTGGACACTTTTTTTAAAAAAACATTTTAATTATTTAATTATTTTAATTGTACGCTATGCCTGTATCGAAAGAACGTATTTGTTTAACTTCAAAGCTGTTTAACTTCAAGTGTGTGTTTACATCGAGACAAGAGTGAGAGAATGAAAAAGTTTTTCCCGTGGTACTTTTAATAAGAGATTCTTCTCCGGCTTTTTTTTTTTAACACACATCGATTCAGGAAAGGGAATCTTAGGTATCTTTGGAAGGCATACCGTAGGAATTAAGGATTTTCATCCTTTCGCTCTAAGCTTGAGAATTGCAACAGTCATCAAATTTTAAGAGCGAGTAAAGAAATATTTAAATAAAAAAAGGAGATTTGGATCAGAAAATAAGAGAACTTTTTTTTAAAAAGTTCTCTTATTTTTGAATAAACTTATTTTTGAATATTCTTATTTTTGAATAAACCAACAGGAGCTAATTTAGGATAAAATTCAAGAAATTAAATAGGATTTAAATTAGATATGTATATACACACATATAATGAATATATGCGTGAATCAGTGAATGTGATGCCAAAATGCAAGAATAATTGTTAAGAAGACAAAAAGAAAACACCTATTCGGTTTTTCCACTACGCTGATTCTAAAGAAAAAAGTGCTTCAATTAAAAATCTTTCTCCACTTTACACGATAACTAGAGCAAAGCATAAACACTAGCTTTCAGAAACCCAGAGAACCGAACCTTTCACGCCATTAGAAACTGAACCTGCACGAGGAAGCAAAACAACGATCATTTCACTGTCTTCGTTGCGCAATGAAGCTCAACTGAAGCCTGAAGAAGAAACCCTCATCATCGCCGACCGAAAGCCAGCATTTGACTCGGAGGTCAAGATTCCAGTGCGCAAATCAATCGGCACAAAAACTGCATCAGTTGAATATTTGACGCTCTTTCAGTTCGAAACAGTGAGCTGCATGGCGATGAATGAGTTTCTATATACCATGGAGCAAATCCGTAGTGATGGCTGACAAAGAGACCTTGATTCATAAAATAGGGTTTTGCAAGAAGTCATTTATGAAAAGTCATTTCGTCGCAACAGAATAAAAATAGGAACAAACAAATCAGCTGAGGAATCCTCCATCCGATCTTTTCCTTTTGTGCACAGTGTCAAGAACTCATTTTGGAGCCCTTCACTGCCATCGACTGGTTCAAACATGAATTGGGTCAAAAATGAAAAGAGTCATTTGGAATCGAGGCTACGTAATAAATTTCGTTTCTCTGCTTAACTGCATTTTTTTCATTGTTTTCTCTGTTTAATTGCATTTTCACATTCGATTGCCAGGAAACAGACTGAAGGATCGCACCCTATACGTCGATTTGATGGAAAATGTCATACAGCTCTACAATACCGATCATAACCTATAAGGCCCATTTCCATTCCTTTATTCCATTGCGATTTTTGAATTAACATTGTCGACGATTTACGGACCAATAACAATTACAAACGAATAAGAAAAAACTAGGGAGATTCATAAACATTTTTTAATATATATTATATAATAAAATTAAAAACAAAACACATAAAAAAATCTGATTGTCTCGTACGTCATTATGTATCAAAATCAATTTCTGTTGACACTCGCAAGCAAAAGCAAAAGCAATGCAGGTAGCCTGAAGTGCCATTTGGGCTTCGAGACCGGTGACAATCCACTGAGCACGTGGGCGCGGTCCATGCCACACGAGTCGTCAAAAGGCACGATAGTCAGATATGGATAGTGGTGAGAAGATTATGTGCCAATATTCATCCGTCTAGTTTAACGCATTCATTAGCGATCTCTTTCGTACACTCAACTACATAAATACAGACAGACAGTCCATAAGAAGATGAATACGGTTCAAAGTCGACAATCTTGGTATACAGACTATACATCGAATTCCACCCATCTCCACGAGAAGACAAATCATCTGAACTAAATGGAACATTGACCGATAGTGACACTTTCTCGTGTATAAAGTACACAAAGGAAAAATAAAAACCATACGGCCATTTTCTGTGCATTGCGATTGCATTCAATAATTTGTGGTGTCGCAATACTTTATGCCAATGACTTTTGGAACCACCACCGAATCACGGGAAAATGGCAAAACCTGTTGCGAAACTTTCCAGATACTGTGACTCAATATTGGCAAGGCAAGGACACCAAGACCGACCTCTCGAGCGCTGCATGTTTTCTCCGTCCTTTCGTGGATATCGAGCAATGACGCAGAACGAGGTTCCATACACCGTGACGCGTGGTTTCATGAATTCGCGAATGCAACAAAACTGTCTCAAAAAGGCACGCGGCACTCGGCTTTTAAGTTGCCGACGTGCCATTCTTTGATGGTTAATGAGATAAGCAATAAATATTTATAATCATTTATTTAATAAATGGTCTCGTATTCATAAAGATGGCATTTTTAGTCGATCTATTCACTTCCTAATGTAGAAATTGAACACATCTGCATGTTCTCGATGACATTATGCTATTTTAATACTTTTGAAATCAAATTATAATTTAATGAAGTTTGGATTCCAATCGGAAGGCACCTTGTGGTAGTGAATTTCAGAAGGGGGGGGGGGGAGCGACCCAAAGATTCCATAATAGTTATGATAATGCATTAGGAAATACATTAAATCCTAAAATGAATAATAATAAATCTACTTCTCAGAATCTTAATATTTTTAAAAGCAATTTTCCTTAAATTTATTCGTTCATTGACAAGTCCGAGCGCGTTCTTCAGACGGTTGGCAGCGAATTTCACAATGAGCTACGGTTTCGGTGAACAGACAAATTTCATTTCATTTCATTGGTTTTTCTAATAACTTTACATACCATCGAAATTACCGGAGGACAGTCGACCCTTCGGCGGCCCGAAATTTAATATATATTTACAACTCCGGTTCAATTATTGGCATAAAACTATACATCGACTTATCTTTCAGGGTCATTCAGTTACCGTTAATATCAAGAACCGTCAAAAAATAACGACATTAATTTATGCGCACAGAAAAGTTGTTGTTCCAGCAAAGATTGTTATTTTCACTTTAAAGAGTGCCCAATAGATAATGTGCAGATTGTCAAGGTTATACGGAGATTTTCTAGGTAATTTGAGAAATGGAATAATTTTCAGCACTTTAAGTATATTAATGCCCCGTTTTTTTAAAAGCAACACTAAGGCTATATTGGGACGGACCTGATCATTTTGCAGCGCGGTCAGACGACGAGGACAACACCTGAGTGGGCACTCCCCCCTCCAAACTTCCACAACACTCCAGCGGGAGGACTAAATGCAAGCCAAATGTTAATATTTCGTAACTACATATCATCCGCCAATACCATGAAAGTCGTTCTCTGCCTTGCCCAAGGTCCATTTTTTTAAAACTTACAATGAGGAGCAACATGTTAATCAGAGAGTATGCGATAAAGTTTTGGGCAGACCCTCTACAGGTTATTTTTCTCATTTTAAAATGTCAATCAAAAATACGCCGTTCTGTCTTCTTATCCCATTGCCCGCAGCACCGGCGATCCCCCGGTCTCTGCGCAACAGGAAGAAAATTTAAATCTTTGACATGGGAAAATAAATCCGATGTATAATTATTCGCTGATTCTAAGAGCTCATTTCAATGAACCGAGACTTAAAAATATTGCAGAAGCTGATCTTCCCCAAAATGTTCCTTACCACTCTGGGTTATTATTTTAAATTCTCGATACCAAAATCACAACAACGCAGTACAGATTACAGCAAAACTATACCTTCTTTTAATGAGAAATTCTTCTTGAATTTTATATTATGAGGATAAAAAAAATTATTATTTGTAGAGAAAGATGTATTTTATATTAAAATCACATGATCTGAAAATAAAAAAATATTTATCGCTTTTATAATTGTTGTTAAAATTCGTGTTTTAATTTTTAAAAAAGGATTTAAAAAATTTCAATCTGCTATCGCACATTTCAAATTATCATGTGTGAACATTAGTTTTAAAAGTCACGTGGTATCAATCCGATAGAAAAACAATATCATCTTCTCACATGCTTCATACTTCGGAATCACCAACATTAGAAAAGGGATGACTTTTGACCATCTTAAAATCAATCGAACTCAATTTTTTTTTTTCTGTTTCTTGAAGACATATTTTTTTTCCCGTGAAAAATCAGTTTAAACCGGCTTAAGATAATCACGTGACTATCAAATGAAGCATGCGTCGATATTTAAAAAACGATGGGTGCCCCCCCCCCCCCTTACAAAATTTTTCAAATCCAAAAAACTTTTACTCAACTTTTTTTTTTTTTTTTTTACGAAAATTCGGTTTAAACTGGTTTGAAATGATAGCGTGACTATTGCATTGTGCAATCGTCTACTTCTAGAAAAGTAATGTTCCCGCCCCCCTTATTTCAAAATCGTTCGATCTTCCAATCTTTTATAACCAACTAGAAAAATTGAAAATATATAACTTTTCATACCCTTACTTGCTGTTTCGCGTTGATTCTCATTTTCTTCTTTGTGCTTCTTCGAGCGATGAACCTAAACCCTATGCTCTTTATTTTCTGCCCGTGCATTTTTGCAGCTTTAAAAACCCCGAACTAAAACAGCATCACGCTCTCAGATGATAATAATTGTACTGAAGATAAAATACAACTTTCAAAAAATGGGTGCAATATGTATACTGTGGGAATTTTCCTGTTTTTAGTAAAAACTTCGAACTATTTAAGTATCGGAGTTTTATCATACTAAAATTGATTAAACTGATTCAGTGAAGTGAATCAATATGCATTGTAGAGAATTTTGTAAAAATACGTAGACAATTTCGTTTCTCCGATTAATTTTGTTAATTAACTCGGATAATCGGTTTGTCGATTAAGCATATGCAACAAAATGAAATGACATGAAATTCGCAGCTGCTCATTATTAAGTAACTAAAGCACAGAATTTGAATCTTAGAAAGTTAACTGTGACCGAGAACCACTGAATCTTCAAAGCTTCGATTCCTTTCTCGGCAGAAAGCGAAAGGTGGGCAGATCAGGTGATGAGGGAAAGGGGTTGTTTAGAACGCCTCTTTAATCCTGGCGTAGGCGGCTGACGATGCGATGGAGCAGCCCTAATCGCGGTGTTTAATCGCGCCGTCAGTCAATGAACCCGCTGTCCTTCGCCGCCGGAGAAGAGTCGATGTTTCTAAGCTTCCGTCCAAGGCAAAGCCAAATATTATTCTAAATCGTGTTAAAAAATTACGAAAAAAATTTCGAAAAAAAAAATAGTCACCATTTTGTGAAATAAACTGGCAGGAATTGTTTTCCCCTTAAAATGAGGTGCGCCGTTGGACAGTTGAAAAAAAAAAATAACACCGGATTTGAGTATTTACATTTTTTTCTTTTGATTATATTGCAACTATGATCAGTGGAGGTGCTTAGTGAAGGACTTCCAAAAATCGGTGCCTTTTTAGATATTTTATTATCCGTAACAACAAAGTTTAACGTTAATGGCAAATTCCTTTACCGTTGGGGTCCGTGCCTGCCAAGCAAGTTCCTGTTCTCGGGGGTGGCTGTTGACAAACAGGAAGTAAACCAGAGGTGGGAGCGCCATCCGTGCACAATCCGCAACAGATTAATTGCATTCCCAGTTTTAACACGTACTTTCAATCGAGGCGTGAGGACCATAAAACGAATTCCAAATTCTTATTGAATTCTAGAATATGACGCAGACCAACCGAGTGTCAAATTTTAAGCTGATCAACATCTGATATTCTCTTTCGTGTCATTAAACAATTTTACTCGTTCAGCGTTCTGTGTTTTAAAGTGACCCCATCCACATACGTTCGAAAAGACAATCCACTCGCCAGAAATTCAATATTTGATGCAGATTTAGTAAGAAAATAATTTCTATAATTTGAGTGAGAAAATAATTATGCAGATTTTACTTATCCAGATAGTTTTTTAGACTATCGTGTGCTTATGAACACGGATTGGCAGATATTTTCCATAAGCCGATTTCCTCCACTAAGCTATTTTTACCAGACAGATAATTCGAAAACATTTTTGGACTCGGAGAAGCCTGAAATTCATCAAATTCAACAAAACTCAGAGATCATTTTTTTTTTCTTTTTTTTATGATTACAGTAATTTTTTTAAATATAAGAAAATTAATGAAAAATCAATCAGTACACACATTGAAAAGACTTCAAGTTCTAATAATCGAGTTTTATTTCTATGACAATAATAAATAGTGTTCAAGATTTCATAAGAGAGAAGTATATCTGTCCATGCTAGCAAAAATGTAATATATTTATCCACAAATCGTATGTGTGTAGCTTGGATCAATTCAGTTACATTAACGTTTCCTTTATTAAGCAACACTAGGGTTTTTTTGGGGACTTACTTCGTAATTTTGAGCCACGGTTAAATGACGAGGAAGCCACTTGAGCTGGCGCCTCCACCTCTCCCCAAGCTTCCACATCACACGAGCGGGATGACATTTTGCCCCGACGCATTTCGTATGCACCAGACCAGCTAACACGGAGTTTCTTATGTGGAATCGGGCCTCAAATCTGGAATCCCTGGGTCCCGAAGCTCAGATCTTATCATTAGGCTACCGCGGCCCTGCATGGCTTGGAAGTACAGAGCAAAGATATCAGCTCAAACCATCTTCATAATCTCAACGCACTTCAAAACATGAGTCTGCTTCAGATAAAATGGATGGGATTTCAATTAACAATCAAACTAATAAAAGAAAAAAAATATTAAGTCCATAAACATGTCATCTATTTTTCATGTTAATTGTTTAGTGTCACGAACCTCATGCGGTTTAAGATATTCGGTATCACTTTCCACTGGTTATGTGACGTTGATGAAATGACAATTATGTCTATTCTTACTTAAATTGAATTTTTCATTTCGGAAATCGTATGAGCAGAATGGAAACGAAAATGATAACAAATGTTGCATTAAAATTTAAATTGTAATCAACGAAACGTTTGTAACGTTTCTTGAAACAAAAAAGTTTTTCTAAAATATTTCATTTTCATCTACATCAAATTTGATTTACCTGCTAGATGCGACATCTAAGAAAGGAAGAATGGCCTATTTTTGATGATATTATTTAGAAAAAGGACATTCTATCATCTAAAATAAAATCTGAGTCTTTGAAATTTGTATTTTCTTCTAATTCATAAAGAAATAAAGAATCAATACTATTTTTCGAAATATATGTATATATATAAAAATAAGACTACGTTTCTTCTTCCAGATACGTAAAGTACAATATAATCGAAAATATGAGTAATTATTACCACAATTATCTACAATCAAAATAATTTTTTTTAATGCAAGATTTAAATCCTCCTTATTGGATCTCTACGTTTCGGAAAATCTAGAAGTTTCAGACTTCACCCAGTTCGAAAATAACTTTTTAAGAATTATTTCAGAATAAGATTGCACAAAAACGCAAAAAGCCGGGTGAAAGAAATGCGGCATCTGAAATCGACATCGGTGTGCCTTAAATCATCAATCATTTCTTTTGAAGAAAGCAGATGTCATAACTCGATTCTCCTCACCGGTTCTTCTCACCTTCTGTTCAATTGAGGAATGACGTCACGGTAGATTTAAACCTTTGTTTTAAACTAGTTATAATTTTGGTGAAAAACGGGTTATCTTCGCGTAGTTTATGTCTCCAAAACTTCTAATCCTGGCATTCGCGATTAACTAGTTCTGATCTAAATTCGCCGGGAGAGCGCTATTAGCCGCGCAGGTGAAGCGTTTCTCCTCTTTTTCGAGCGTTCGCTTTCATCTCTCCGTTGTTAAGATATGCTTGTGCGCAAACAGAGCGTGGGAACGTATTTTTCATTTTGGTACATTCACTAGGCAGCCGTCGCGTTCATGTGGAAATTAAAAGTCTTTTTTGGTTAGTGATAAAAAAGACTAGTGATAGACCCCCCCCCTTAGATTGTATTGCAATCAAATTTAATGCATTCTGAGAGCAATCCTTTTCAATGAATTACACAAAAATTAAAGAAATCAAAATGTCCATTTTCTGTACAACTTATTTCAGAACAAATCTCCAAAAATAAAAATACGTTATTTACTGAAATAATTACAATTCTATAAGGTTGCCGATAATTTTTGGACTTTCAAGCGACTTTTGGGGGAAAAAAATCCCTCCAGAAGCGAGATAGCTTTAGAAGGTCACCCGCTAAAACTTCGATAAAAGAACCACCATCAGAAATAAAAGTACGATGGCGGAAGAATGATCAGACAAACAAAAGATTAAATTCTTGACAAAACAAGTTCGTTGTCTGATTCGAGAACTGATAACTGACCAACAACCAATCCTTTTAGAAATAGGCTGATCAATCAAGGATTCGGATTAATAACTTCGATAAAAATTAATGATTATTAATACCTTGAATGCTTCCCTTTTTGTATAAATTAAAACTGAATGATATCTTCCGTAAAATTAAAAAAAAAATCGCACAAAGATATCAAATACAACATATGGCAGAAAATTACTTTGACATCCCCACCAAATGTCTTCGACTGAAGCTCATAAAAATATCCCTGAAACATAGTTTTCCTTGATTAATTGTTCCCGTTCTCTAATTTTACGATTTTGATGATTTCCGGCGATAACGTCGGAAACGATTATGCGATGAAAATAATCTGACGTCTTAATTTTCTTTTTAAAAGACGCTTATCATTCAGTGATGCTAATCTGATGATTTCAATGTGGAAATGCTATTCGTCATCCAAAGAAGAAAGTGGTGATGATACAAAACAAAAGCGCACGGTGCAGCTCCATCCAAAGAGAGCGACAGCACACAAGCTGCTTCAGGTCCCGCCATATTTGAGCCGCGTGACTCACGCTCCATGCGTGTTGCGCCCGCTATTCAAATCGCGGAAGGTAACAACTTCAAAGGTCAAGTTCAAACCGTGCAGGGCGGAACACATCTCAATACTGCGTCTCCGGATGGGGCGTCGCCCATTCACGCGGGCTGGCACATCTTGGCCATCCTTCAACAGGCGGGCGGAACCTATAGAACGCACAAGCAGAGAAGTTTTAAACTCTTTTCTGGCAGTCAGAGCCAGGCGTAACAGAACTCCTTGGGATGTAAATTAACAGCTTTGCATGTTTTCTGAACCAAACGCTTCGCTTTGATAATGAATGGAACTGCAAAATGTTATTTGAAGTGTTCTGAAGATAGTTTGCCATGTCACCAAAGAGGGCATACAGCCAGAGGGAAGAAGATATAAAAGGAATCAAGAAATAGGCTTCAAACAAATTTCGATCAAGCGCAAATGTAGGCATAACCGTTGCCAGTTAAGTAATCGTGGTAAGACTTGAGATTAAGGTACCGTTTCTCGCCAAGCACACCAAAATCCTGCCAATCATCCAAAACCTCTCTCAAAGTCTGCAGTTCTGGGTGTA
The DNA here is from genome assembly GCA_026543865.1 of Argiope aurantia. Classification (NCBI taxonomy): domain Eukaryota; kingdom Metazoa; phylum Arthropoda; class Arachnida; order Araneae; family Araneidae; genus Argiope; species Argiope aurantia. Next base: position 80,422 of record JAPMOR010104497.1, read on the forward strand.
TACCAGAAATGTTAACAAATGGCTTTTCAAATTGCAAGCAAAATTTATCACAATTATATCTGGCGAGAAATCTCTCCAAAATTTTTCAATTTTATCGCGGTATATTAAGTCTAGTCGTACGCCCATAAGTCATAAGTCGTCTTGCCTATGAAAATTAACACTCATACCTTCAAAAACAATTATCTTATAAAAAAAACCATGTATTACCCTAAGATACAAAAAGAGGCCTTTTTAATGATATAAATTCCAATTTTGTACAATTTTTAATTTAATTTCAATAATATTTTTAATTCAGTTTGATACAGTATCTGAAACAATGTTTATAAAGGCTACGATGGAATTCAAACTCTCCATCAAAACATTCAAGCCCATGTTTTAGCCAATCATTCAATCCGCAGTAGGATTTTTATTTCGTAATATATACACATTTTGTAAATTGCACTAAACGGTTTTAATCGAATTCATGTATTTTAGTTACAGCAAATTACTACATGAAATATTTTTTTAAAAAGAAACGTTTCCTGTTTTGTTAATTTAATAGCCTAAAAAGTCAATTATCTTGGTGAACGAACTGGTCACCAAAGGCTACTAGTTTTATATGTTGCATCAGTAATATAAAAATCATACCCAGTTATATCAATACAACGAAATTTTGATATAGCAGGTCCATCCTTAACATATGAAAATCACTTATCACATTCAACAATTTGAGAGCAGATGTAAGTAATCCGAACACGTGTTTCAAATTTGCCATATACACTTTTTTGATATAACAAGAGTGATGCAAAAGCATATGTTCATTTCCTCGAATACCAATACGACGCCGACTCCACATTTGAATTCCGCTTTTTTAGATTTCACGGTCTGCGCTAACATCATTTTTACTGCCTGGTATATGAAGTCTGCAAAAAGAGAAATCATTTTAATCATCAACTAATTCGAAATGGAGATTTTGACGAATATTCATGCATCGAAAAAGGTCTCGGCTTCGGAACCGGAGGGTTTCAAGTTCGGGATCCTCTTCTACCGAAGAACGGTCGCGTAAGCAGGTTTTGTGCACGTTAAAACCGTAGGGACCAAACGTCCTCCCACTGGTGTGGTGTAGAAGTTCGGAGAAGGGGGTGTCAGTTCAGGTGTCGTCCTCGTCATTTGACCACGGTCCAAAATCATGAGGTCCGTCCCACAATAGCTTTAGTGTTGCTTTTCAAAACAGGACGTTAATATACCTGAAACTAAATTAAACAGAAGCTGAAAAATACATTTTTTGGAATTACATCTATAGGTTTATTTGTGAAGACGATTACCCGAAATTGCTTTAAGCTATACAAACAAAATTTGGTATATAGTTTCAACATCAAATTTGTAGATATTCGTATATAATAAATTCCCAATGAAAGCCGTTTACAAAAAGTCTGTCTCCAAGAAACGTAAAGCGCTGTTTATATAAAATTTGAACGGCCTCTAAAATTTCAATCTGTATCTAAGTTTGAATCCAATACCAAGCGAGGCCATTCTCTTTCGGTCTGTACTTAAACATAATTCAGAAACGCAATGACTCAGATGAATGAAATCCGATGTAGAGTTTTACCACCTGAAGCGTAGATCCGTATCTCATTATGAAACAAATTTCTGAAAGGGTTGACCATCTGTCGGTCAGTACATTCTCATGCATGAAAACTCAACACCACCCAAAATGCAACGAATTAGAGAAATAAAATTTGGTATGCGATTGTGTTATTAAAATGCAGTTTTATGTTTCATTTGGGAGGCCTACAAAATACACACTCGGTTTTCTTTACTATAACATGAAGCGCAGAATTCTCATTTGTGAGTATGCGAGGAAATTTCAGGGAAATAATTCTTGCTTATTAAAATTACATCCGCGTGATTGGCAACACAATTAAAAAAAAGTAATAACTGAGAACAGATGAAATTCAGTACGTGTTTGTACACGTAAAACTAAATAATAAGCGGGTCGGCGATTATGGGCGAAAATTGCAACGAAAAATAGGCCTGTTCGTGCGATTGTACGCGAACCCAATTATTCAAATACGCAAAGAGGTACATGACCGAAAAATAATTTTCATCCTATAATACACATTCTGGAAATAATCTGTCCACTCGTTAGCTGTCTGTCGGTATGCACGTTTTGGGTATATAATACACTCACCCGCAAACACGAAACAGTGAATAATATTTGACGAAATATTGATCATGAGGACATTTCACTATACTGTGCTAAAGAAAGACCAGTTTAAACATTCGTTTTTAGTTCCACGAAAACATTTCCATTACAATTGTTAGGGACTCGGGCTATAAAAAAGCTAATTTAGTTTCGTATAGTTATATTAATGTCCCGTTTTAAAGAAACACTAGGGCTATTTAGCAACGGGCCTCCTCAATTTGAACCGCTGTCAGATGAGGATCCTAAGCTGGCACCCTTCTCTCCAAAATTCCACACCATACCAGCGGGGAGGGGGCGACGGATTGAACGTGCACTAGACCTGCTTACACGGCGGTTCTTAGGTGGAATCGGATCTGGAACCTGAAACCCTCCGGTTCCGAAGCCGAGACACCAGGCCACCGCCCCCACCTCCAAAAAAGCTAAGAATGAGTGCTTTCTTGACATGAATATTGATCATGAGGACATTTCACTATATCGAATCGTTTCTCCTCTCAACTTACTCATACACTAACACAATAACGGTATGTTTTGCGTTTCGTAGCACAGTGAATTTTTCGACGTGTTTTTTCGATTGATTGCGTTCAAAATGTCTACAAAATTTCATCCATTCGGCAAAATTACTTTCAAAAGTTTTAAATTTTGTACCGTATACTTAAAAATCGCAAGTATCATGAAAATAGAATTTTCCGAAAATTAAACAGCATCTCTAATGTAGTGCTTTTATTCAATGAATGAAGCGTTTTAAATTAACATTATCTCATTTGATTCGCAAAAAACGCTTTTCCATCACCATGAAATATTATACTTGATATTGGACAATGTATTTTACATGTGGTTGCATAGCATGTGCTCCATTGCAGATGTTGCGATTCATCTTCATCGTGGATGCTGCAATACAGATGTCGTTCTGGACGACATGCAAAATTTGCAGACTGTTTTCAAATATTTCTTTCTCTAGGGAGGTGATGTGGTTTCACAACATTCTTACACTCATTTATATCGAACTCGTATTGTATTCATATCTTGTATATTACCACTATGTTTATGTTAATCATATTGCATACATGACGATTGTAAATAAAGCGAATTGGCCCAGACTTGCTTGTCTTAGTTTGTCTGAATGGTTAACCCAACCAAATATATAGACGTTTACAAAGACACCTTGACGAAAGATAAAAACTGGACTACCTTCTTAAAATCATGAAAATTAAAAATGGCTAAAGAATTCCATGCTAGTTTCTAATTAAATTTTTTAAAAACGTTTTACCCCCTCTCTCACACACACAAACAAATAATTCTATGCTAGTTTCTCATTAAATTTAAAAAAAAAAAGTTTTACACACATAATAAATATAAAAATAAAATGTTAAAAAAGGAGCAACTTTTGAGGCTTCTGGAGATTGATTAAAATTTTTTTGGATAAAAATTGTACAGCAAATAATTTTGTGCATATACCAAAATTTGAAAAACCTTGACTTGCTTGACTATCGAGCCCACGGATTTCAAAGAAGGCGTGTTCGTTCATCCAAGTCTCAAGTCCAAGTCTCAAAATTACAATACTTTCTCTTTTTATCCTACACATATGTAAAAATGAAAAAGAAAAACGTTTAAATTCTTTAAATATTCATTTGTGGGTGAACGAGTGAAACTAAATTTTAAAACCATTTTTAAACTTAAAAGGAATCGATCAAAGTCAAAAAATAAAAAAGAGCAAATATACATTAAAAAAAATTAACAATCGATTTTCATACAAAATAACTTTTGTGTAAGCAGTTCTTAAAAAGATAATTGTACTAATACACTGAAAAGTAGATTTTTTTTATTTGGAATATTTCCTATTTTTAGTTTTTCAATTTATAGGTCACAATTATAAATACGAAATCTTGCTATTACATTTCTCGAGTTCTCTACAAGATTGTGCCCTTCTATGGAATCAGAATTTAGTTAATTGATTAAATAATAATTAAGTTCTTCAGTCCTGCAGGGTATTGTCCTCCAGAATACATATTATATAAAATTTCAGAACTCAAGTAAGTCGAGAAGTGAGCGAGAAATCCATCCCAAAATTCTATGCAAATATGGAACACGACGGGTTCAATAAAAGTGTATAAAAAGTTATCTTCAATAAAGAACTGTTTTATTATATGCAAATAACATCTCGCTGATGATTTTCCGCCACGCAATTACTTTCGTGCTGCACTGCGAATGACCAAAGGGCACGCTCAGCCCATTACCGATCGATAACGGCCCTCCGAATCAACCAATCCATTAACGGATGCCAAGCGGTTCACAAAGAGCTGCTTGAGTTGCTTCTCGATTTTAAATGGGTCCCTTCGTACTTTCGGTGGGAAAGGATCGGAATCTAAACCTTCGATCTGGATTTCTGATGAATCAACAAAAAGACAAAATATGCATGTTTTTTTTTGTTTTTTTTTTTTTAGAATTGTGTCTTTTAACAAAATAATTCAAAACCATTGTCATTTTACACGGGATAGTTAGGATTGTGACACGCAGAAAATTTTTTAATTCTCTAAAAAAGATAAAAAGTCAATCACACTCATTATCTAGCAAAAAGTTTAACTATCCTTTTTAGTTTTTCTCCCTTCAAGTTTCACGGAATAAATTAGGAAATGATGCCAAGCCTCCGAAGAAACTCGACCCACCAGCAATTTCTCCCTCTCTTCTGCACGCTCTATTTCCTCAGTGAAACAATCAATGACCTCATCGGTGTATTTTAACAATCGGCTTGATTGGACTCGATTGAACTAACGGAAATGATAAGGGGAGGGGGAGAGCAGATAAGGAGGCCAAAATTTAGCGGCGGATTTTTTTAAGTATGACATAGGTTTATGAATCTTCAATTTTTAAATTATTAGTCTAAAATCCTCACTTTTACAGACATTAGATTAGTTATATCAACGTCCCGTTTTTCTATAGCAACACTAGGGCTATTTTAGGACGAACCTCGTAGTTCTGAACCGCGGTCACATGACGAGGACGACATCTGAGCTGGCAACCTCTCTCCAAATTTCCACACCACACCGGCGGGATGACGTTTAGTCCTGAAGGATTTAACATGTACCAAACTCGCTTACACGACGTTTTTCGGTAGAATCGGGTCTCGAACTTGCAACCCTCCGGTTCTGAAGCTGAGGCCTCACTACCAGGCCAACGTTACCAGCTAGCTCATCAAGATGACAGATTCCGAAGAAATCCAATTCAATTTTTTACATCTAGCTTAAGATGAATGCTTTTCTAAGAAAGAAATATTAATCTCTAATTCTGGATTTTTATTTCACTCGAACCATTTCAGAAGCCTAACATTGTTCTGTTCCAAGTGATACGAAATGCCTCATTTTTCACCCGCTCACTTGACATTAGAATTTCAATTTAACGCAAGAAGTGACTAAACTATTAACTTGTATCCTAAATTAAAACCAGGTATCCAAAAAATGTATGAATAGTATAAAACATCGTTGGTCCTTAAAAATGTGTCCGTATCACTCATAATTTGCTTACTATTTCAGAGGACTTTCGATTACTGATTTGAAAAATAAAATCCATCTACAACAACAAGAAAGCAAAATTTAAAGCCAATGCAGCGATCATTTATTTTCCAATTATATTACAAGAAAAAGCAGCAGACTTTAAAGACGAAGGAAGTTTAAAAAAATATCCTCTTTGTTTGCATTTGAAGTTAAAACTTAACTCCAAATACCACGAAAGTTCTAAAATTTCATTGAAAACATGCCTTAAAAAGACGTTAGCGTGACATGCAAGTCGAATCTTCATGTCTTAGTCATTAACAAAGGATAGAAAACCAGGAATAAAACATTCGCATAACAAAAAAAAAATCATGTAAAATATGCTTGACAATATTTTTTTTAAAAGAAAGTTAATTAAATTTAAAATTAAAAGGTAAAATGGGCAGCGATTCATTTGTACCATTGAAAATTGAAATTTATTAAATTTTAAGGTGATATGTTCGAAAATTATCGTCTACACATTTGGCTAAATTTTCAATCAAAATTTTAATTATTATTTCAAAAATAATATTTACAAGATTCACAATCCCACCATCCAAAGTATGTTCGCATCCTATTTGGTCATTCCAACAATTTGTTCTGTCGACAGACACAGAAATTACTAGCAGAGATACTGTAAAAAGAAGCTTGGAAATTTTTGATGAGTTCATACGAAGTCAAGAAAAATGAATCGTAAAACGAGCACTATAAAAGCAGTGCTAAGAAGAGATGCCGAATAAAATTTACGTTTATCAAAACATATACCTATCTAGCTAGCTTGAAAAGGTATTTCAAAATATCAATGAGTTTAGATGTTTATGTAAAGAAAAAATTTTTTTAATTATAAACCTGAGTTTTAGAAAAATGTTTCAAACGAAGTTATTCGTTTTGACGTTACAGTCAGATAACAAACATAACCGTGTATACCATAATGTCCTTTTTCCTTTTACAAAAAGAGCAATGGATTCCAAAATGAAATGAACTAAGCCTATAAAATCAGCTTTATAACTTATAAATATTGATGAGTTTCAAGGAATAAAGTTCGAATTGTTAATGACAACAAAACACGCAAATAGCGCTATGTCATTAATAATTATATTTGTCTGAAAATAACAAATACAACCATTTGAATAAACCAAATAACAAACTGAAAATAACAAATACAAGTTTAAACAAATACAACCTCTGGTGAATCCAAAATAAAACAAAGAAAAACAGATTTAAATGAAAAAGTTACTTTAAAAATTAAGTGTGTAGACTTCACATTTTGATTTCATCAACATAATAAAATTAAATTAAAAAAAAGCACTTGTCTAATTTCTAAACACTACACGGCAGCAGAAAGCAATGAAAAGAAGTCATCTATTTTTAAAAGCTCACTCTTGGCAGCGAACCCTTTGGGATGCGCGAGCGTAAAATTTACGAACCCCTTGCCCAAAGAACTTTTGATGGGTTGGGAAAATTAAACTCAGCCAGCAAACTTCAGCGACGGAAGAAAGCCTTCCCCCTGTCTGTTCTGTATTCCCCTTCGCTTAGCAAACCCCGACGATTACGTGCGGTTAAAATTACGCGCACTGCAATTCAAATGCAAAGAAATAAAAAATGATTTATGCCAGCGGATCAAAGAAGAGACTTTAACAATTAAACTGTTTTCACTTGCTTTATAAACAGAAGAGAAGACAAATCTCTACCACCCAAACGAATATGTCTGTATGTAGGAACTGGAAGGCGAGAATGGGCCTCTCGGGTTCACGTTCTTGCATACAAAGTATGCTGATGATGATTAGGTGTGTGCCAAAAGTGGCGTTTCACCGGTAAAAAGCTCATAATTAAAAAAAATAGAATTTGAGTAGCTAGATCTTTGGTAGCTATTTAAAAAAAAAAATCTTTCACATGCATGTATACAAGATGCAAAAAAAGCTAAAGACAGCCAAAGAAAATTAAAAAAAATAAACAAAACGGAACAAAAAATAAAAGGGCAGGCATAAAAAGAAAGTGGAGAAGGTCTAAATGGCTCAAGCAGAAGAGCCTACATAATATCCCACAGTAACAGTATCATTGAAATATAAATGGTAAACATTAAAATTTATCAAAAATAGACCTTTAAAAACTTTGAAAACAGTAAAATATAAATAAATGAAATAAATAAACAATATATATATATATATTGGCTCAGTCTAAGTTAGAGTTCATGATCAGGAACAAAAGGCTAAAGAGTTCTTTATGCATTTTTTCCCCTCTTATACTCATAAGATACTGTCCACTCTTAACAGTGCTCGAATTTCTCTCAGCATACTTTGAAAGGTTCAGGTAACGATAGAGTCTCATTTAACGTTTGCAACTGTTAAAGCATTAACACTTGAAGTGATAAGAGGACTGCAGAGTTTCTTTACCACAACAGAAGTATCAACTGTAATAGTGAAAAAAGAGGAAACTGATTTTGACGAATGTCCAGGTTTCAAACCTTCCCAAGTTCGGAAACCATATATTTGGCATTATGTCAGTCTGCCTGTCAATATAACTCAAAAATGTTTTGAGTTATGAAAATGAAATTTGGTAGATGGACTGAAGAACAAATTTAGACAAATTAGAACAAATTTAATTCATTCAAATTTGGAATGAAATCCATTTACAGGAAGTTTATCTTTCTAGTTGTTCGAGTAAAAGTGAAGTCGGCCAGATGAAAAACGTAAACGCTAGGTATATAACATTTGGTACACGAGTTCATAATATTTGGTACACATGTTTTGCATCTAAAAAGTATATTCTAATCAAAATTTGAACCAAATCTGTCATAGGGTGGATCGCTTGTCGGTTGGTACTTTCGAATGCACATATACGCGACACACTCAAACAGAATGATTTAAATCGATGAAATGGTTCCATTTTAAATTTTGATTTCTATCAACTGGCAAAATCAAAAAATAGATTCAGTAAAAATGGTAGTCACGCCAAAGTTCTATAATTCTTACTATTGTTTACCATTCGCGGTCTTATCCAATGTTTACAGTTTATGCGGATGGGGGGGGGGTTGTTGTTGTTGCTGTTGTGTGTGTTTTTTGGCGCAAGAGCCATATTTGGTTATACTACGCCAGAGGATGGAGAAGGGGGTCGATCTTTATTGGAGAGTATACAAGAAAGTATCAAGGGGACTACTCTTCTTGATTTCTAAATTTAAATTTGAATCGAAACTAAGCGAAATTCAGACGCATTCAAAGAAAACATTCGAATATATTATCGCACTAAAATGATTTTTAGCAGCTTTTTAAAATTCAAAAAACTTAGTTTTGAAACGATGCTTTTTAATCGATGCACAATTTTTCTTTGACTAAAAAGAAATTTTTAAGTATTCTTTTTTTTATTTCATTTACAGAAGCACTTTACTAATATTTTACAGACCTTTTAAGTTATCAAGAGGAAATTTTTAGAAATTCCATATTAATAATTTACAGTCAGGAAAACCTGGATATCGGGCGCCAGGTCCTCAGAGGCGGTTCAAGTTTCACAGGGCAGAATGTCAGAAGCAACTAAATTTAGCACAAAAACATTTAGAAGTATAATATTGATTCTATTTGCAATTTTAGGTTATTTAAGTTTAAAAAAAAGAAGTAAAATTTCGGCGTTCATTGGTGATAATTTCTGATACTGTTACCACGTGAAATTGAATCTTAAAATATTTTAAAATTCAAAAAAGTACCTTTACAGCGGTAACGATATGGCATCCATTTAGATCAACTCCCATCTCATTTTGTCAATTACATATTTTTGAAAATATTTTTCATTTTAGCAATGGAATGTCAGCTGTTTTCGTTATTAATTCATATTTCTCTACAGCTAAAACTAAATCCAGACATACACTTTCGCTCAAATTTCGCAGAATTTTTAATTTTCGTTTCAAATGTTTTTCATTTAATACTGTAACATCACAAATAAACAAGGTCGAAAAATTTTCAGTAGTGAATTGCGCGGTTATACAAATATATTATCACGCCATTAGCTTAATGTCTTTTAAAGTATTTTAAATGAAGCTCGTTTTTTAAGCACAAATGAAGTTATTTTTGTTATCATTCGATTTCTTTGACGATGCATGAAAGCAAATGCGAACAATACGGAGTCGATTCTAAAAGGAAATTTTAATCGATGTAAACAAGTCTCAAAGTTTGGCAGCAGAGTCAGCACAAGGATATCTTTTTTTTTTTTTTTTCACACATTGCACGACGCCATGCAATCAGCACCACACCATCTTTCTCTTCCGTTCAGCTGAAATTCAAAACATCAGTGCGAAAGAATTCTATTCCAAATATGTATTACTCACCCATAAACAATTTTAAACAAATGATGAATTAGGCGATTCTAAATATAAAAATAGAGAGTTTTTCCTTGAGTTTCCTCATATACGCCTGTAATAACTTATTAAAATGCAAGGTAAACAAAAGAAGTGAGAATCAACAACTAAATCTATTCTATTAATTGCGCACTTGACTGGCTGTTGCCAGATAGATACACAAAAGGAGATAAATGTGTGGCTGGGATTATAGCGCATTATAAATATTATTACAACGACCATCTTAATTGAAAATTGATTAAAAAAATCTACTATCAAGAAAAAGAGGCCATGGACATAAAGGTCAGGGCTCAATCTATTTTAGACTCATATAAAACCTGAGCCGGCGCGCCATTCTCTAAATGTTGCGGGCCGCGGTGGCCTGGTGGTAAGGTCTCGACTTCGGAACCTGAGGGTTTCTGGTTCGAGATCAGATTCCACCAAAGAACCATCGTGTAAGCGGGTCTGGTACAGCTTAAATCCATTGGGGCCAAACTTCTTCCAGCTGATGTGATGTGGAAGTTTGGAGAGGGGTTGCAAGGTCAGATGTCGTCCTCGTCGCCTGACCGCGGTTCAAAACTAGGAAGTCCGTCCCAAAATAGTCGTAGTGTTGCTTTGAAACGGGACGTTAATAAAACTAAATTGAAACTGAGTTTTGCGCTACACTGATGGGATACTAACACCTGGGAGTAGGAATGCAGTAAAAATTTTAACAGTGCGTTAATATTGAGGCAAACGACAGGCATCGGTAGTTAATGGCCATCAAATAAATTGTCCTTAATAAATTGCTATTATTCACATAAAAAAGATAACTGCTAAAATTTGGAAGGAACAATCTGCATGTTTTAAGTTAATTTTTTATAAGTTAAATCGTGAATCTATTATTGTAAATTTCTTTTAACACGAACTATTTTCTCATACTCAAAAAAAACTGATTCAAAAATGGAACAAATAGTGATTGTTCCGAATAATTCTTGATGTCTGCACTACGCACTTTTGTTGAATTAAAATGATTTCAGACCCTTCCCCAAAACTAGATTTTTTAAAAGAAAGCTGAAAAAACTCATTCCCCAGTAAAACAATTTATGAGATTTCTGTTGGTTTCTCTCTCTTTCTTAATAGCATGCAGTTAATAATGGAAACTCCTCGAGACTATTTGTATGCAATTTCGACTTTGTTTTCTGTGTTTTCACATGAGACCACAGCAATTTTCATTTATCTCTCCTGTGACGAAGTATAAATTGAAACAATCCCTTTATGTCTACTCTAACTCAATGTCTTGAATATATTTTACAACGATAAAAAAAAGGGAAGAAAATTTAAGGCAACTGAAGTATAATCTTGGGATTTGATATTTTATCAAACAGTTAAAAGCTCTTTAGAAAAGCGCCATCATGTATCCCGAATCATAATAACAAATGCATTGATGATAAAACCACGGCTTTGAGACACAGGAATTCCAGATTCGAAACCCCAGATCGCATTAGATCTGCCATGCCTGTCAGTCTGGCGTACGTTGATTTTAACCTCGAGGATCAAATGTCCTCCCGCTCATAAAATGTGGAAACTAGGAAAGGGGGTGTAGGGCCAGATGTCATCCTCATCATCTGAACGTAACTTAAAATCACGATGTCACTACCCTAAAAGCCTCGTGTTGCTTCAAAGCAAGACGCGGTTGCAATAGAACGAAACCACATGAACTTAAAATTAAGAGCTTAATAAAATCTAAAACATGCAGCCAGTAAAGTTTCCATACTGCCATTGTAAGTGCTAAATGAATAAACAATTCGAAACAAAAAGGGAAACGAGTTAAAGTATTCTTGTTGCTTGAAATTTCAAACTGTAACACTTACTGCAAAAAACAAATTGCGCACTAATACGAATGTTTCTTTTTTTTATTTCCTCTGTTACAGAGATGGCACTTAAAAACAACCAGAATGCATTTACTCGCTTTTCTTTCGGTTTCGAATGGATCACTTTTAGCAGAGAACTACTGAGGATGTATCAATATCGTTTCTTTACTGATGTGGCCTCAACATGGCAGGAAAATAAACCTATCGACAAAGAGATGAAAGACACCATTTCAGGAAGAATTACATTTTCTATCTTATTGGTCCAATTTTGGTACCAATCCATGTACAACCTTAAACCGACCCGCCTTGAGGCACACGGAAAAATCTGAATGACCGAACCGCTACAAAGCAAATCTCGAGCATGACGGCAAATCCATCGGAATCTTCGAGGCAAGGACTTGTTATAAGTTGTAAACAAAGTGGTCAAAGTCAAATCTTATACTGGTTGGCAATGAGGGAATATATGGGCGAGAAGTCAGCTTCACTTCCGAAGGTCTTCAGAGGAAACTGGCCCACGTTTATGTTCCACCGGGATGAAAATCTTGGAAGCTTGCAACAGCTAGTCCAATTACTGGGGGTATTTCATTCCTAAAATGGACATCTATCTATCAATTTTGAATAAACTTCTAAAAAGAGCACCGTCTGAGGACAGAACCTATAACATTCCTTTTCTGATTCATGCTCTTTAGCTATGCAAACGTCTTATCCCACCAGTTCACTCAAAAAGACTTTCTATTAAAGATTCGGATTATTTCGGATACATCTAAATTAAAGTCTAGTTTTAAAAAAAGACTCACGCGTCATTGTGGAAGAAAACATGCAGCTTTTTAGGGCATACTGTTCTGCTCACGGAATCATAAATTGTATTTCAAGTAGTTTCGGATAAATATAAATTAATTCGTATTGAGGAACAAAATTATTTTCTTTTCGTGGGAACACAAGAGCATTCGAATGCCAAATACAGATCTGTTGAGTTAAGGCTGCAAGTTATTTATGCTTTTCTCACGATGGTTCAAAAAAATGCAGAAATTAAAGAAAGCTCCTGTTTTTCTCCTCCATAAAATGACATTTTGTTACTCATAAACAATGAAAAGTAAACATTGAAGGCATCTGGGTTCAATGATGGTTCAATCTTTAAGAACAGAATACTGAAGCAAACAAACTTATTCGGACATAAAAGCCATCCACTTAATCTGAAATTTCTGTTAAAGTGAAATTTCAATGCAGAGAAGCTATGTACACTTGAACGATCAAACCTTGTTTCAAAGAATAAAAAAAGGAAGGTGTTAAGCTTCGTAGTACAATGAAGAGAAGAGAACATGTATTTTCGCTTTGGTCGATTGAATTTAAAATTTGCTTGTGAATAAATACCATAAAAAAATACTTGTGAATCAAGATCATACCACATTACACTTATCCAAATCCTGCATTCCCAGAGGCACGGTTATACAAATCGACCACAGTGCATTTGGCTCGAAATTCGATAAAGATCAAGAATTTTTAATTCATCTGAATACCTGCGAGCGATTTTGAATTATTGTATTCACATGAATACGAACGGACAAACTAGCACAATTCTAGTTTTAAGTTCGCAGACAGATAGACAGACATAATTTTAAAAAAAATTTGATTTCAAAAAATGGAATAGTCTGAATAGTCAATTTTTATATAGCATGCCATAATAATTTATTACTAAGCAATGAAATGCTCTATCAATTGTTTATTGAAATATTAATTCCGTATGGTTCACGAACAAGGGCAAAATATTTTCTTATTATTTCACTTTTTCACAAGGTAACTTCTTTTTTTTTTTCCTTTATTCGCTTCACAGAAAGCATTGTCCCCCCTCCTGGTTTGGTGTGGAAGTTTATAGAGGGGGTACCAGCTCAGATGTCGTCCTCGTTATCTGATTGTGGTTCAAGAGCACGAGGTCCGCCCCAATATAGTCCTAGTGTTGCTTTAAAAACGGGACGTTAATGTAACTAAATTAAATTAAACTAAACTTCACAGAAAGGATGTTCAAAAATGAAGTTTCTCTTTCAAAACGACAAAAAAAAACTTACTACATTCTTTTTCAAAAAAACATTATTTGAAATGCCACAAAATACTATTTCATTCGCAAATAATTTTGATGGAACACTCGAAACGAGCAGATTAAAAGCCTAGAGCTGGTATATTAAAAATATAAAAAAAAACAGCTTTAATCATGAAATTTTAACAGATAATAAGACATTTTTAAATGCAATTATCAATTCTAAAAGCTTGTATTTATTCAATAAAAATACGTTAATTTATGTGAAATACTTTTTCCTATCATTAAGTATTTAATATTTCATTTTACAATAACTAATAAAATATTTTATACAAACAAAAACCCTCTTGTTCTAATTATTATTAATTAATTATGGCCGTTCTGGTCCAACACCTTTTGCCATCTTTCTGGTAGTAGCATCATTCCACGCTCATAAAATTTTTGGTCTTTGCTGCCAAAAAACGGATAGAGGTGGTTTTTGACCTCCTCATTTGAGGTGAAGGTTTTACCGTCTAAAAAATTTAGCGAACCAGTTCTGGCACTGGTGTACTGTCAACACACCTTCTTCATACACATCGGTCCATTTCTTTCTGGCTTGAACAGCATTTTTATCCTTTCTGTAGTAAAACAGTAAGATATGTCGAAAATGCTGCTTATCGTTCTCTATATTTAAAAGGGCACCAACCAAAAACTACTGCGTAGAATTAATTGGAATTTTTCACACACAAGCCGTGCCATATGAGCTCTCAAAGCATATAAAAATTATACGGCTTAAATGTGAAGTTGGTTGCAAAAAAATACAATTAAATCCTCTGTCGGGAAAAAACGAAATTACTTTCCGAACAACCCAATATCTGGTTAAAGAATAATTAAGGAAACTCATTTCATTCTTTTATTCGGCATTTTTAAAAACGATAATCAAACATTCCGGAGCTTTTAATAAACTGTTTGACATTCTTCTGACATTTCTTTTTCCTAATATTCATTTGAACAGAAGGAAGAATATATTTCTCTCCTATCCATATTTAAAAAAAAAGCCTTGATATATTAGGAAATGTAAAACTATTTTACCGAAGAATATCCATACACAAAATGGTAAGTAATTCATGATTCATCTGTTTGCATACTTCAACTTATTCGATGGAAATTTTGATTCCTCCTCATTTCAATTATATCACTTAAACATGATAAATATATTTCTCTCAGCAAAATATTTCAAAGGTTAAACAGAGACAGTCATTTAAGTGCTGATATTTCAGTAGCCTTGTACCTATTCTATCCACTGTGTCCATGAGCCTCCATTATGAAATCAAATTGCTCCATGTCAAAGCCGCATGAAAAATGCAACTGTCTGCATCATACCATTTCTTTTCCTTTTTTTTTCCCCTCTCACATAGTGCGTAGTTTACTTTTTTTATCTCGTATTCTGTTGGAATATGTCAGATGTTCATTTAATATTCAAATAATACGAATAATTACAATTTTGATTCAATTTTTTTTAATCGATCTAAAATACAATGTGTCCTGTCAATACTTCTGGAGGCTCCTTAAGGAATAAGAATACCCGGAAACGTCATTATGAAGAGGAGACTGAAGATTGCCTCTTTCGAACGGTAGGCAGCATGGAACGCTATATGAACGGAGACATACATTTAATGGGTGGAATAGCTGAATGCAATGGACGAACGCTACCCAGCCAGACATCAACCCCACCACAGTTTGTTTACAAACCTGTATCAAAATTTGCTGCAAATGTGTGATCATTAAAATGCGGTAGGACGACTAGCGTAAGTGCCACTGCCTTCCAATTAAGAATGTCTCATATGAGTGTTCAGTGTATTTTGAACGTCGAGTCTTTCTACGCCTTTCTTCTCAAAAGGGTTCATTTACTGCTCCTCGATGACCATCCTGTATGTGTGCGCTTCGCACTGTGGCTTCTGCAAGGGAGATGTGATTTTTCCAGCTTATGCATCGCTCACAGTCAACAAGGAAAACACATTCGAACACCACAATCAGCATCTATGGGCTCAACAAAACATAAATGCATCGCGCGGCACAGCAACGCTCAAAGTGAATGTGTGGGCGGGTTATGTCGGGGCGGACCTTTGACCATCCACGTTGAATGAAGGGAATTATCTCACCTTTCTGGAGCAGGTTCTTCCTGGCTTGATTGACGATGTTCCACCCAATGTGAGGCGCAACATTTCGTAGCCATTGGAATAAATCAATCCCGCATCGATGAATGGGGCGTGGTTGATCGGCTCCCCCCCCCCCATGCTCACTGGATTTATCGAGCGTTTATTTTTTTTTTCTATGGCGAGCCATCAAAAGTGTCGTGTACCACGATCTTGTTGAGTCTGAAATGGATTTCATGGGAAAACTCGCCGGCGCAGCTGCCAAAACCAAAGAAAGTCCCGGTGTGTTGTCCGGCAATCAATGCTCCGTCAGTGCCAGGCATGTCTGGTGCAAACTTCGGGCATCTGTTGTAGCATTCGAATTGTCGTACACTATCTGCATCCATTATGTACAATAAATGTTTCAAATGAATCACTCTCTTGTTTCCATTCCCGTCCTCGTCTACTTCTGCTACCATTTATCACTGACATGGGTTCCTACGCAATTCTTAATCCTTATGATGTGGCCCAGAAGTGCGTTACGGGATGCCTTGTGTACATCTCTCCTGCTTGTGCCAAATTTGGTACTCTATTTGTCATACGTCATTTGTATACAGTATGAATGAAAAATTTACAATCTTCCATCACATTTTTGTGACACAATATCAAAAGAATAATGAAATATCAAATAAATGTTAATCTCAAAAGTTTAATCTGATATTTTATTTGATTTAAATGATTTATAAAATTAAAAGAATTTATAAGTTACAAGAATCCGGGGAAAAAATAACAATTCATCTAAAATGAAATTTTGAGATGAATATTTTTCGCTTCATTCATTTTTATAAGTAGAGAGTAAAAAGATCTCTCAACTCGAAATTTTTGAGTTATAAGAAAGAAGTATTCAGAAATAAAACAACTAAGTAAGAAAAAAAAAGTTATGGTCGTTTCTCTGTAGCAACAAACGCTCAATAAAACTTATGAAAATAAAAACAAAAAAAATTCTAAATCAATCAATCATCAATATTTATGAGTGAATAAGCAGCTACAAATGCTTTTCAACTTACTAGACCGCAACTCTTTTTTCATAATATTTTTTCGAAAGAACACGGAACGTTAAAATAATTTCACCTTTTTCTTCTTCTTACAGAAAATATGAAGTTATAGAATCTGTTGAAGCAATGCGGCCACAAAAACACACCTAACAATTTTTAATGGGCCCATTTACTCGGATTAAAACATTAATGGATTTTCGTGGTTAAAAAAAAATTGAAAAATTACGGCTATTAATTTTTAAAAATTTTAATATTGTATCAAAAAGTTTCTTTAAATCAAATATCTTACACTCACAATAATACCTGCTAAATAAAAATTCCATAAAAAATGTAATAAAATGCGTTACTATACAATAAAATGATTACTGAATTTTAAAACACATTAACTGTAAAAGCTTTCGTAGTAAATAAATACAAATACTAACAGGGATTTCAAAGATTATTCTACGAAATATTTATCAAATTTGTACAACGTACACTACAAATTTTTGATGTTTAGAAATTCGTAAATTTTAAATATGATTTCAGCCTTTCGCGATAATAGTAACACTGCTTCTATCACTTTTAGATAAATGGACTCACAAATACGGGAATAGTTTAGTTATGTACTAATCAATAACCTACAGTTTCATAAACTGCAAATTCATTCATAAATTTATTTATATTATATAAAGTTTGGATAAAAAAGAATCTCCTTCGTTGCCTAATGTAATCAAATACGATTCGATTTCTAAATCACTTCTACAGCGCAATGGAGTCCCTGCTCTTGCATCATGTATGAATTTAACACAGAGTGCTAAATTCATAACTTATGAAAGCTCTTAATTAAGCTGCCTGAAGAGCAAAAGTCGTAGATGATTCATTATATAAAATATTAAAATATTATATATCTATATATAAAGCCGATTATATAAATGCAAGATGTAATCACATCAAGTTAAAAATAAAAAAAAAGTGTTTAGTAGCAATTCGATTGACGACGATAAAACAATGTAATTAAATAAGTGTAAGGTGTTATAAAAAAATCATATACAAGCAAATTCAAGCAATGAAATTCAGTACAAAATATAAACATATAATCAAAATAAATGATAACAACACCTTGATTTGCCGTTGAAAATTGCGTTTCTTTAGGTGTGCTGCAAAAAAGCCCATATTCAGTGAAAACGAAGACGTTGCCATTACTTTTCCTAGTTTCAGTTTACATCTTTTAGTTTCGATTTCATCTTAATTTAGATCAATCCCAACATTTTAATCAATATTCTGAGATGTTGCATTTCACCCACAGCTGTTCAGCTATTCATTTCGAAATTATACATTTTATGATAATTTTACAAAATCTGTAAACAGACATCTTATTAGAAAAATTAATTTAAAAAATTAAAAAAAAAAACTTCATTCTTTTAAGTTCAACAACTGGAAAGTCTGGGAAAGAATATCATTTGCAAACAATGAAAAATATCTATTTAAACTCCAAAGATTATTTTAACATAACTCAAAATATTATTAGTTCTTTTTAAACAATCAATTTATACGAAAAAAATCAAATAAAATTCATATTCCAAAGCTGAAAACATTGCATCATAAATGCTCCCATGCAAATACTTTTTAAATAGACAAAGCATCCGTCTCGAAAAAGGGTGTAGCACATGAATCCACTAATCCTTTGAGCACATTTCAAAAAAATCGAATGCAAAGCATTTTTAAAACACAGAAATGCATATTTATCTAACATTTCAAGAGAGTAATACATTTTTCGTAGGACTCGAATTTTAGGATCTACGTATCTTACCTTGAGGGTTCTTAATCCTAGTTCAGAGGAAATTTCCATAGCGTGCAAAATAAATAAGTGCAGGATTATCACAAACACTCAAAGTATTCCTGTTTATTGGTTTTTATATGTCCGTAAATCGAGAGAGAACTTCCCCATGCCACAGACGCAGGCCGCCATATTGGACGACTGCAATAACTGCAGCGCCCGATCTGAAACCGCAGGGAAACATTGGCTCGGTAGCAACGCCATCTATCGGAAAGCGGCAGAAAGTCTTTCTTCCTTGATAATCGGCCCTATAACGGTTTTTGGTGTCTAAAATAGACCGGAGGAAACATCTGCCTTCCGCTCACTGCACCCGTAACCGCTAAGAACTCTACTCCCCTTCTGCCCTTTCCATTGCATATTCTAAAGAGAAAGCGCGAACGATTATTCGCTAGTGGGGTCACAAAAGGTAGCTGTACTACTAGAATTCTTTTTTTCTTTTAATTCGGTAATTATATGTTAGTTGTACTGGGAAATGACACTTTATTAAAGCGCTGATGGCTCCATGCAATGAATTTTTTCGGTTATTATATATAATAAATTGGATAATTCCCAACTGACTAAATCAAACTACAAAAAAAGAAGGAAAAAATATTTGCAGGAAATTGGACTCACCTCAAAATTTATATGTAATGAAGAAATGAGTCTAAAATGTCACAATGAGAAAATCATAATTTTTCAACTAAAAATGTAGTAAATATTTTTATTATTTAGACGTTTTAGTACATATAAAGTACTTAAGTGAACAATAAATGGTTTTGATAAATAATGTCATTATTTTGTATATTTATTAATTCTTTAATAAATTTTGAATAATAATGAAACTATGACTATCGTTAACAGCTTTTTGATAATTTTTGAAATAATAGCAGCATAATAAATAAACAAAATAAACAAACAAAAATTTAATAAATAAACAAATAATAATAAATAAACAAAATAAATAAACAAAAAATTTAATAGGCATCGATTCCGCCGTAGATTGAATGCAACAATTGCACAGCAAAAATTTCAAAATAAACTGTCGGTATTGAACGAGTTAAACAAAGACCACAAAAAACAAGTGAGAGCGTGATGTTGCTTTGAAACCTGAATGCCAATGTCGAAAATAAAATTCTTCTTTAATAGATTGTCATCATCTACTTAATCACATTAGTGAAAATTTTTAGAAATAATCCTTTTTACTGAGAGATCATAGTATGAAGCTCAATCTGCTTTTTTTTTTCGAAATATTTCACATAGTCCAGCTCATTAATGCATTTGTAAAATGACCAATTATGATTTAAAAATCTAATCCTCGATGATCAAAATTTATTTTGGAAAATAGAAATGTTCTCACATGATAACTTGAAATTTGCTAAAGCAGATTCTTTCTTGCTTTTTAAATTGATTTAAGGATCCTAAAACAATGAAAATTAATATTATTAGTTCAAACATATTTAATTAACATGAAAATTTCAGTAAAAAGGAATTTTTTTTAGAAATTTTATTTTCGATTTCGAATTACGTAATCATAGTTAATAGCAAAAGCGAGGGAGCAGAAAAGAATGACCGATCCATTCGAATGAAGCATGCACCAATGAAGTCGCGTTTTCAAGGACAATCAATGAGGTCTATTTAATTATTTCATATTAAAATTCCATTTTGATGTATTTCATCTGATTTAAAGGTTGTTTCTTCCTTTCTTTTTGTAACGGAAAATAAAACCTTTACTTTTTTTTCCATGAAATATAAACGATATTTGTTTTTTCTCTCACGCCCCGTTCCATTGATTCCCGTTCGGCAAAAAGATTGCAAAATCACGACAGATATTATAAATCAAAGAAAGAAAAATTTCATAAATTCATTTCTTTGCAGTGTTATCAGCGTGAATTTAAAATATCTATTTTCCTATTGTTCTTCAAGCCCAACAGTAACCGACCGAATGTTTAAAAATAATTGTTACTGATTCAGTTTTTTAAAAACTACTTTTACAAGTTTTGCGCCTACTTGATTTTATTTATTTTAAGAACAAAATTTAGGATGCACAAGGCTTAGTTTTATTAACGTCTCGTTTCAAAGCAACACTAGAGCTATTTGGGGACAGGCTTCGTCATTTTGAACCACGGTCAGTGGATGAGGACGACACCTGCTCTGGCATCCCCCTTTCTAAGCTTCCAAACCACGCCAGAGGGAGGACGTTTGCCCCCCCCCCCACGGATTTAGTGTGCACCAGACTCGCTTACATGATGATTCTTAGGTGGAATCGGGTCCTGGATTCCTCGTCGATTGAGAGGAATTGAAGGCAGTGTGACAGCAGCCACAAAAATTCCTTACAACTGCAATGATTTCACACGTATAGGGGAAAACAATAAAAAAATTAGTTACTTCACTTATTTGTTCAGACTTTTATGGAAGCAATGCAAAGAATATACAATTTTTTACACACTTGAAGACAAAGTTATTTCAAATATAGTAAACATAGATGTCTCCACAATTTATCCTGTATGGCATGAAGAAACAGGTGGTCCCCTTCTCCTTCTCCTAAAAATGTGATCTTTAAGCCTTTTAAATACACGACACTTTTAAGAGCTATGAGAACCTGATACCCTTCTCAAAATGTATATGTAAGTTAAACGTTTGTACTTGTATTGTTCAGGTGCAGGTAAAAATGAAATAAAGGAAATGCATCTGAATTCACAATGTGCTTAATGGTATTTTATTTATCGGTTTAATAGTACTACAATTCGTGGCACCGATGGCATCAACTTTTATGACAACGCATCCAGTAATTGGGATGAGCATGCAACTTTGTTCGTTTTCCTTTACTCAAACCACCGAAATCTAAGTTTAGGGAGGCTCTTTGCGGGCGCATTTTATTCATCATTGTGCTTTCTCCAAAATCCGCACTTCTGGTATTGTGAGGATTCTACTTTTTCCTATTCGCTGCACTCGCGGTGTCTAGTTTGAAAACCACCGATCCCATGGCGGATTTGAGTATTTTGCAGCCTAGCATCGGTGCATCATAAAATTAGATTTTTAATTTTACTTTAGCTGATTTATTGAACTAATAATGCAGATATTGTATCATAGAAACCTTTAATAGATCATAGAAGACTTTTTTTGCATTTATCTTTTTAGAAAATATGTCATATTTTATATTTATTTCCTTTCATACAGACCCGAGCTGAATATGACAGTTTTCTTGATTTAAATTCCAGTAACAGTTAACTTACTTTTTAATTTGAGCTTCTGTTAATGTGATGGCAACATGTTGATAAAGCTAATTTTTTTCGAATTCATGTGCAATTACCAGGTGCAAATTAAATTTTATTTTTATTTTGCACGAAATAAATTGCTGAAATATATAGTTACAATATTTTTTAAAATTTCATTAAAAATAGAAATTTAAGTGAGAGGTTAAAGCATAGATACCATTAATAAAGATAATTTTTTGAATTTTAGCATAGATACCATTAAAAGATAATTTTTTGAATTTTAACTTGATGTAAAAATCATTTTTTCAGATAATATTTTCGGAAGTTATCATGAAAAAATATCGAAATTTCGCTTAATTTTCAATTAATTAAAATCCTAATTAAAAATTCACAAAAAAATCGCTCCGAAGTGCACATTCCCGACTTCCAAGGTACACATGAGCCAAATCAGGTAGCTGTGGGTCACGTGGTAGAATGCCAAATTTTGGTAAAAGGCCAAAACGCACACTGCTTTATTATAAGTATCGACATAGATATACAGGGTGTTGCCGAATTCGACCGACAAACTCAGAGGGGTGATAGTAGGCATCAGGAGGATAAAGAATCGCCATACAGCATGGGGTCCCAAATGACGTTTGGGGGGTGAAATTCTCAAAAATATAGGAAGGTGGAGAACTGTTGGAAAGTGTAAAAAATTAATAAAAAAATAACCAAAGGTGTTACAACTATGAATATTTTTAAAGTGAAAGCACATTCTTAAAGGCTATTTTTCATGTAAGCAACCTGCCGATTTGATGAACCAGGGGGTCGTAAATTATTGAAAACGAAAAAGTAGTTTAGAACCCTTATCTGCAAAAATATTAAAACTTTAAGAAAAATAAAAGCTTGAAAATATAAGTAATTTTATACTCTTTAATTTGATATAAGTCTGATGTGAAAACAGAGGAGGTTTTAAGATATTCAAGAAAAACTAAAATGTTTGCTGGGAAACATCGCTGCAACATCGGCACCAATGATTACAGAAGGTAATGCAAATTTCTATCGAAAAATTCTGAGGAGTAATAGTAGGCATCAAGGAGATAAGAATTTTCAAAGAAATATAAAGTCGCAAACAACGGTGAAATTTATTTGCTGGAATACAAATACAGCAAACATTTACAGCACAGACATTTTAACGTAAGAAAGGAGACGATGAGAAACTTTTATAAAAATTGCTCGGTGTTGCGGCCGCGAAGGTCATTGCACAACCGACACCGACGTTTAAAGGACCACTGGACGCGCTCAAACATACCAAATGTGCTTGAGAATTCTCCAGAAGCTACGACGATCCGTACTACGAGATCTTTCAATGTATCCAAAGGTGTTTGATAAACAAGAGATTTCATATGGTCCCAGAAGAAATTCAAGGGAGTGCGGTCCGGGGAACTTGGAGGCGAATCAACAGGTCCGCCACGTTCTATCAACGTCCCAGCATATGTATCATCTAGGTAGTTACGCACATAATTCAAAAAATGCGCTGGTGCACCATCCTGCATTAACCACATGTTCTGGCGTGCAATGGCCGGTATTTCCTGCAGTAAATCCGTAAAGACGCTACAAGAAAACAAGGTACTTTGCGCCACTGAGGCGTTCGAGCCCTGCACTTGGCTTCGTTATTTTGAAGGATCCTGTCTCCCGCAACCGTCTATTAATATTTGCAAAGGTGCTGTGGTGTGGACAACGCTTACTTGGATATTGCTATTGGTATATTCTTTGTGCTAGCCGTCCCTTACCATCCGCTCGGTCGTAAAATAAATGCATATCCACATATTCGTCATTCGCAAACTGACATGTTGTTTGCGAATGAAACTTATCGACAATCAATTCTTCACTGCTCTTTAATGAATACAAGCTGCTTTTTATATTCCTCGAACCATCAATTCTGCAATACTCGCTGCTTTTATATTCCTCGAACGCATGGAAAATTTAGATACGAGAAAGCTTCTTCTTCTTCTTGACTACCTTGTTCCAAATCCTTGCATTCTTAGGACCATTCTCTTCGCCCGGCTAATTGTCTCTTCGATGTCTGTTTTTGTGATTTTCACAGAATAAACATCTCCTGCGACCCTATGTTTTATGAAAATTTTTCATCTCCTGAATGCCTACTATCACTTCTCTAAATTTACCTTTCGAATTTGGCAACACCCTCTGTAAACATCGGTACCGATATTGCAGCGATGTTTCCTGGAAAACATTTTAGTTTTTCTTCAATATCTTAAGTCGTCCTCAGTGTTCACACTACAGACTTATATCAAATTAAAGAGTATAAAATTCTTTATATTTGCAAGCTTTTATTTTTCTTAAAGTTTTAATATATTTCCAGATAAGGGTTCTAAGCTACTTTTTTGTTTTCAATAATAAACGACCCCCTAGTTCCTCAAATCGGCATGTTACTTACATAAAAAATAGCCTTTAAGAATGTGCTTTCACTTTAAAAAAATTCATAGTTAAAACACCTTTTGTTATTTTTTTTATTAATTTTTTACAGTTTTCAAAAGTTCGCCGACTCCTTATATTTTTGCGATTTTTACTCCCTAAACGTCATTTGGGACCCCATGTTGTATGGCGATTCTTTATCCTTTTGATGCCTCCTATCACCCTTCTGAATTTGTCGATCGTATTCGGCAACACCCTGTATATAAAATGCTAGCATACATGACACCGAAATCGGCCTTATTACTAATTGTCGAATGGCAACAGGTAAATACAAATAAAACATAATGCGAATTTCAGACTGCTTCATTCATTGAACATTTTTGCAGCTGTACTGAATCAAACGCTTCACTTACCTAATTAATGTAGCTGCAAAACATCATTAGGGGTATTCTGGAGATAGTTCCTCATGTCAACAAAGGGGACATTCATTCATACAAAGGAAGATGTAAAAAAAAATCAAGAAAGAGGCTTTAAACAAAAACTTCAATCAAGCTCATAACTAGGCCAGACAAGTAATCGTGGTAAGGCTTAAGATTAATGTACGGTTTCTCCAAGCACGTCAAAATCGTTCCAATCTTCCAAAAAAAAAAAAAGGGTAAAAGTTTGCAAATGGGTGCTCCTTGATTTCAAGACGCCAAGATTTTCGGTCAGTAACCCAACAGTAACGTCAATGAAAACAAAACAATATGGAAACCGGAGATGGTGCTTTATCGCTGAAATATGTTGCCAATCGAAGGGGAACCCAAATCTACACTAGATCCCAAAAAACTCTCTAAAGTCTACAATCCTGGGTGTATACGAGAAATGTTAACAAATTTTAAAATTTCAATAAAAATTGTCACAATTATATTTGGGGAGAAATAGCAATTTTGGCGCTCCTTTATCAATCTTAAGTCTGACCCTAATCGTTATATTTTCCCTACGGAAATTGATGCTCATATCTTTCAAGACAATTATCTTATAAAATGGCATTTTGTATTATCTTCAGACAAAAAATGGAAATTTTTCATGATATAAATGTCATTTTCATACAATTTTTCATTTAATTTTAATATTTTTAATTCAATTTGATACAGTAACTGAAACAATGTTTTTAAATGCTACGATGTGATTCTAACTCTCCATCAAAACATCCAAGCACGTGCTTTCGCCAGTCATTCAATCCATTGAAGGATTTTCACCTGCTCTTTCATTTCGTAATTTATACACTTTGTAATTTGTAGTAAACTGTTTTAATTGAATTCATGTGTTTTAGTCGTATCAAAGTACAAAGAGAAATCAGTTTTAAAGAGATATATTCCATTTTAAAAATTAACAGCCCGGAAACCCAATAATTTAAGCTAACATTCTAGGCGCCAAAGGCGGTTAGTTAGGAATGATACAGTAAAATTGATAAAATAATACATGTTAAATATTTCTTCTCATGCTGTAACTACTCTAACAGTTCTTGCGCGAACAGCTTTTCCCCCGTCATACAAACTGTAAAGCGGCCCTCATTTAGCTTTAGAACCCGGCAGCAAAACCGAAGCCGCCATTTTGAGAGCTTTAAGATTTCTTGATGGAATTTCTAAAAAAATTAATGCGTTTTGATTGGAATTTGTATAGATTTTGTCAGGAATAAAAGACGATCGCATTTAATTATTATCTACACCTTTTCGTTGGCGACCATTTTGTTTGGTAGCAATCATGATTCAGTTCATGACTGCTACTTCAGCCGAGTTTCTTATGCATAAATTGATATCTATGGTACCCTTAAGAAAATATTTTTGAAGTTAAAATAATGTTAAATATTTAAGTTGTGTTTTGTGTGTGCTGTTAAATGTAGGTTGTTAAGTTGTACTTTGTAGGTTATTAAATGATGAATTTATTATTTGATCGACTGAAAAAGATTATTCAATAAGTATACCGCAAATTAAAAAGTATATACATTACGAAATAAAAGCGGAGTGAAAATCCTACCTATCTGAGTCGATGCTAAAAATACGCGATTGAATGTTTTGATCTATAGTTTGAATTCCTTCATAACATTTAAAGCATTTTTTCAGATGATATATCAAATAAAATTTAAAATATTTCTTTTAAAGGGAAATTGTTCAGAA
Source organism: Argiope aurantia (assembly GCA_026543865.1). NCBI lineage: Eukaryota > Metazoa > Arthropoda > Arachnida > Araneae > Araneidae > Argiope > Argiope aurantia. The sequence continues at coordinate 107,096 of JAPMOR010104497.1, forward strand.
ATGAAATTGATATCATTAAACAAATAATTTTTTGAGTCTTAAGATAATACAAAAATCATTTTTTGTAAGATTCGCGCTTTTTTGTAAGATAATTTTTTAGAAAATAAGAATATTTGTTTCCATAGGGAAGTCATAACGATACGGCTAGATTTGAAATTAATGTACAGTCGCCAAAACTGAAATAGTTTGAGAATATTTGTCGCCTTTTTTTTTTTTTTTTTTTTTTTTTTTTTTTTTTTGTTATTTTTAACAATTATTTGTTGACATTCTAAGTAAGTAATAAACGCGATTTCTGTGCCACATACGTTAGCTTTTTATGTTAGGCGGCTCCGAACCCTAACGTCGCAGGTTCTGTCCTCGTTAAGGCGATCTCCACAGATTGCACTTTTTGATTCAAGTCTATTTTTTTATATCATTTATCTCTTCTTTCCTCTGATTGAATGCATTTTTTTGTGATGGCGAAATATCTCCAGAATATGTGTAACAATATTTTGCTGCTCCAGTAATTAACAGAGCGAAGCGTTGAATTTAATGCACCTGTAAAAATATTCAATGAATGAAGGAATCTGAAATTTGTATGATGGTTTGTTGCTATTTGAATATTGCCATTCTAAGGTAAGTAATGAACGCGATTTCTGTGCCAC
>JAPMOR010104497.1:107839-149780 GCA_026543865.1 Argiope aurantia
AGTAAGAAATGCATATAATTTTGTGCGCAATAATGAAAAATACAGTGAAGGACAATATGAAACGCAAATGCAAATATTGTCAATTTATTACTTTTCCAGAAAACTCTCGTTTAAGTTGAGGCATTTGTTCCAGTGTTGGATCTCATAAAGCGCCGTCGGTTCGAATGAGGTAGTCTTCAAGATTTCGATCGATGAGGAAATTTTTCTTGGGTGTAAATGAATGGAAACTTGAGGGTGCCAAGTCCAGGAGCTCTACGGTGGATGTCCCAAAACTGCCCAACATAATTCTTGCAATTTTGCACGAACGGGCCTGTTCAAGCTCACTTGCAGCGCCAACTCCCTCTGGGGTGGTGAAAGAGGAAATCCCTCAGTTCAGACTGGGTTCCGGTGCGAGCTGGAGCCAGACATAGAAGATCCTCTACTAAGCAGGTGACGAAATGCTCCGATTTACTATTGTTCACATTTGTTAGAGTTTTGATTCCCTCCGGTGAAGAAAAGGGAACATTGTTCCCCTAACCAGATGTATTCGAGAAGCCGACGCGGCGACATGTACACTCTCTCTCTCTCTCTTGTCTTTATATTGTGGTGTGCTTGTGTGGTAGCTTAGAGATGTCCGTTTCCATATATGTGTGAAAATAAAACCTATGAAAGTTTCAACTCCAGCTTCGTCATTAATGGAATTGTCATGCACTGATTGAACAACATTTACCTCCCATTAAGCGAGGCTGTGATCCAACGTTGCAATATTTTAATGCTTTAATAATTTAACTAGCATATCATTGTTGAGTTTCAAAATACACTGTTTAAAAAAGCTACAGTCCACTACTTTTTTTATTGAGCTCCGAAACGGGTATTTTCATATCCATCCAGAGGTGGGACAAATACTTCAACAATGCTAAAAAATAAAAGATTGGCAATACGTTCATTTACTTTTCATGTTGTCATGCGATGATTGCATTTTTATTATTGTGCAGGAAATTATGTGCCTTAATAAGGCCTCCTCGTAATTCTTCTGTTCATTGCGAATGTGAGCGCTCTTAATGGCATTAAATTACATGATGTGATTTTTTGTGTCATTTAATATTTAATGATGTTTGTCAGAGGTAAATCTATTTTTTTTATTCCTCATAAAAAATATGCAGTGGAATCCAGCATGAAAATGATTCCATTAAGAATTTATCGAAATAAAAAAAGAATGCAACATTCAGTTAGATTTTGCCAAAAAAAATATTTTAAAAATAAAGACAATCTTCATTCTTTAGCTTTCACCAATGCAAGAGAGATGTGCGATCGAGTATATTCACAAAGAAAACGATCTGTATTTTAAGACTACAATGAAAAACAATTTTTACAAATAATACATAAAAACGTTTTTAAAAATTTGTTAAAATTAAAATGTACACAGCCACAGAAGTAAGTAAAGTAAACAGAAGTCAGTAAAATTAACAAATACACAGCCGTGACACACTCAAGCAATACACAGTATCACACTCGGTGAAAACAGCAGCCCACAAGTAGTAATCAGCAATTAACAACCCCCACAACACAGAAAGCGGCTAGACAAACTCAGAAGGAGGTGGAAATCTACGCAGCTACTCTCTACGATTGTCCCAAACGTCTGCAATTCCCCACCGTCTCCTCGCTTTAGTTATGTCCAACTGCCGACTCACTACTACATAATTGCCTACTCCTCACACGATGCTGCTTCTATAATAAACACCAGGATTCGGCACACAGCTCAATTCACCGATTGCCTGAGCTCCACTAAACAGATTCAACTAATTTTTAGCTTCGCTAAACTGATTCAACTAATTCGCCGTGAAATCATTATGCGATTCTAAATCTCTCCACAACGGTTTGGATTGATGGCCTTTTATAGTTTCCGGAGCAGGACAGAGAGGGTTCTCGAACAGTCAAGCATATCTCAGCTCCTATTGACTATGTCGTCAAAATTCTTAAAGATTCTAATATCATCCATTCGTCGCCAAATTTTCCAAATTCGACACTAAGTCGACAAATGGTCTCCAAGTTTGTCACCAAGCTCAGGAGTCACTGATCTAGCATTCGATCAGCATCCAATAGAGCTGATCGTAAAAAGGTCTTTTCTACTATGGAACCAACCATGCTGGGAAGCAACATTAGAGATTAGTAATAATACTTCGAGTAAGTAAAAAAGAAAAAGGAATAAAACATTTAAAAATCGTTCTTTTATTAGAGTGGAAAAATGTTGGAAATAATTAAGCAAAGCAAAAATTTTAAAAGTAGGATTCGCTAAAATTAGAATAACGTGCAAAATTTTAATTTTTAATAAATGTTTAGTAGTTTTCTTTTCATATTCTTTTCAGTTTCTTGATTCAATTTTCTTATCGTATTTTTTTTTTCAGCATACCGCGCCTTTACTGAACAATTTTTGTTTCCGTTTTCAAATATTTGATTAAAAACTATTTTTATATTTTAGAACTTTTCTTTCTTTTCTTCAAAAAAATTGATAAAAGCAATTCTTAAGACCCCATTTTTGTCACTGTATTAAAAAAATTTTTTTCTATTTTTTAACTTTTGATTTATTTATTATTTTGAATGTAATGGAATATCGAAATCAATTCTTTTTTTTTCCTAATTCACTACCAAATGATGCCAAGAATTTCAAAATTTTAAATAAATCATTCGACATTTATACAATAATAATTAAGTTTCTGAAGATATCTACATATTGTATAGTCATCGTGAATTCAAAAATTCTACCACATCAAGAAGCGTTTGAAAAATCGATAACGAAGATCTTTAGAAACGTGAAACAATTCGAATTAAACAAAATTATGTAATAGTATTTAACGAATAATAACAAAAATTAAAAATCTTTCAACTTGAAAATTAAAAATATTCTTGAAGTAACAGTTTTACCATCGGCAGCACGCTTTTCTCCTATTTCACTTGTGAAAGAATATTCTTCACTTCTCAGCCACCAAAAGCTCGACAAATTGGTAAAATCAAAAGGCTCCTTTCAAAAACGATCTCTTGCGGATTTACATGTTGCGTGTGTGTTTAATCCGAAAGTGAGCAGATTTTTAGAACCTCGTTCTGCATATTTTAGATTGTTGTGGAGGGGGAATTAAATCGAAACAAAGAATGAAACATCAAGCTACCCGATCTCATTCTGGAGTTCAGGTCTACAAAAGCTGAGTTATATTATAAAAAAATTGCAATAATAACATTAATGCATTACATTAAAATACATAGGAATTTTTCGGTTTATTTGGGATATTTATGTAATATTTTTTTTATCCATATTAAAAAAAAGAAAGAAAACAACGTGTCTAAAAGGAAGTTGTTTTTCGATGCCCAAATTTCTTTTTCGGCTTTCACACTTCCATTTATTGTATTCCATTTGTAGTGTACGTGCACTGAAATGTGCAGTTATTATTTACAGCCGAAATATGTAATCCAAAAAGGGTTTTTTCCCCAATCTCTTTGCGTGCGCTCGTAATAATTTATGTTCATAAAAATTATGAAGATGGAAACCATTTTGATTTGCAGATGCCAAACCTCTACGTGAAACGCAAAATGACTTTTCCTTTCCCTCTTATGCTATCTAGCAGGGGGGAAAATTCATAAGCATAAACTTGAGAATATACATTTATATACTGAGAACATACATTTTATGATAAAAAAAATGTCCAGACATTTACGAATTTTTTCACATTTCCCCAGAAAGACTAGACAAGCCGTCTCTGAACTTTGACCGCATAAAACAAATACTTGAACTCATATTTTACAGTGGAAATTGAATGCCACATCAGAAACCGATGATGCTTTTATTTCTCTCCGTTTCATAGAAAGTGCTAATGAATTTTAATGAAGCGTCAGTTTCAGACAGTTGTTTCATGCATTTTCGTAAAAATAGTGGGCATATTTGAAGAAATATTAAAGTTTAGGAAAAGGAGGGTGATTAATGGAAGTATTTAGTTGGTTTTCGATTGTAAGAGGTGGCGTCAACGCGTCTGGGAGGCTCCTAAAGCAGTAACACTCGGTTCTTCCGGTGGCGATGCACGAGTGAAATCTGACGTTGTTTACATGCTCCCTTTATGCAGCCTTTTCCTTATCGCATTTCTGTAAATAGTGTAAATATTGAAATATTTTAATTATATGTAGTCTTAATAAATTATTTGTTCATTCGGATATTATTATTCACTTATTAAATATATTAAAATTCACTTTACCGCTAGATGACTTTCAACATTTATATCGTTTTTTTTTTTTTTTTTTTTTTTTTTTTAGAATTCAGAGTGATCGTTCGATGATTGCATTTTTAAAATATGAATTTGCGGGAAGTTCTCGTCTTTTAGTTTCTCATCGAGAATAATCCTAATTCATTGCATTGCAGCGCGCTACTACCTTTCCGAATCTTACTGGTGTTCAGTTGGCACTTTTATAAAAGTGGACCTTTATATCCAACTTTTAAATTTTGAAAGGAAAAAACATTCTATATTTTACGAAAGCGCAGTTAAAATTTAATTGCTAAAAATGTTCATATCACTTCGAATATTTGAGTAATTTACTTTGAATTTCGAAAAAAAAAATTTCATGATATTTTGTCACAATTCTATAAATTTTGTGCAATTTGGTCACATAAGCAAAAAAAAAAAAAAAAAACACTATTGAGAAATGTATGCATTTTATGTGATCATCTAAATTTTCTATAGAAATTTTCAATAATTATCTACTTTCTGTGATATGTGGAAGGCTATAATCAGATTCTAATTCAACGTGCTGTGATTTTTTCTCTAAGAGCTCACGAGAATTCACATTCAGTTCAAAGACATTTTTTTACATGCTCGTCTAGGCTTTCAACAGAAATTCGTTCGCAAAAAGCAGTGAAAATGCCTCGATACTTTTCATCCCATAACGTAGTTTCTTATCTGTGAGAATCAACAAAAAGTGTTGGTCGGAAAATATTCATAAGAATGTAAATGCGGGATTATTATACTTCTGAAATCAGAATCACTATAAAGTAAATATAATCACTTAATAAAATATCACATATACATTATAATACTATCACATATATAAGTTTCATTTTTCACAGGTGTTACTTCATTAGAAATTGGGATGGACCAAAAGATAAATTTTAAACAAAATTTAATCTGACTAGTCCTGCTTAAAATTTAACTAGTACTTTTTTATTATAAGTCAAAGGTATTAACAGAACAATTCCTTTCATTTTCTTAATTTGGAAGGAAAGTGAAAATGCTCTCGTTTGATCTGTGCGGAACGGAAACCGAATCCGCAATGTACAATCGGCGTCACACTTATGTTTTTTTCAAAAATCATTTTGCTAGGGGTTGTCCGTAAGGAATCCTCTTTAATTTCTTCCCTCCGAATAAGCGGAAGTGACATCAGCGTCAGAGTCTCTAGAAGAGGCGAGACAATTTATACTCTCTTGCTTTCCCAAGGCAGTGAAGGAATTATGAAAGTTGTCTCACCGCGGGTTGGGAAGACTCAACTTCCACGGAATTGCGACTTAAGAGACCAAATTCCAGAAACCTGATCTTTTCAATTCGCGAAGGGGAGCAAAATAAATTTATTAGAATAAAATAAATTCGGGCGCAACGAGTTATTTAAAAAAACGAAGTATCATAAATATGAATAACAATTTCATATTCGACATAATAATTATCATGTTCTAAGCGTAACAATAATAATAATAAAAACATTTTCCAACAGATAAATTCGCAAAACTAAATTTGAGATGAGTTTATGATGCAGATTTAAACCATTTGCATCATAAACTCATATGCGCGGAATTTCTGTGGGTATTATCCCCAAATTATGTGCACAAGTTTGTACACAAATATCGGCTAACAGAACAAAACACTAGCGCGCAGAGACAGAGCTCGCATTCGCACAGTTATTGACGAGTGACAATTGGATAGGTTTAGTTTAGTTATATCAAGGTTCCGTTTTAAAGCAACTCCCGAGCAGTTTTGGGACAGAACTCGTCATTTTGAATCGCGGTTATATGACGAGGATAACACCTGAGCTGGAACTCCACTCTCCAAATATCCGTACCACACCAGTGGGAGGGTGTTTGACCCGGGCGGATTCAGCGGCAGGTTATCACAACCAGTTCGCTGTCTATGCGAATGCCGGAGGTCAAACAATTTTATATTCCAAGTAAAAAAAATAGCTAAAATTTTTAATTCAAATGGGATTCGGAAAAAAATTATAATTTCATATTAACACGATAACAACAAAATGAAAAGAGATTGATAGATAAATTTGATACACATATTTCACATCTACAGTGTAGACACGCGGTGCTATAAACACTGTACAGATTCGACCTACTGGAACTTACAGAATGCAAGAAAACAAAATTTTTTTCGATGCGTGACTTAGTGACCACGTTTGGAAGTTAGCCTTTCTGCTGAAGCCCTTCCATTTTCCAGGAAATGCTGAAGAGGCCGAAGAGTAACCATATTTTATGATTACAGTGACAAGTAGAAAGGGTCATTTTTAAATGCAAACTTTGAAAAAAAAACTCTTTTAATAGGAATTATTGACTAACAAGACAGACAAATTTGTGTAATTTTTTTAATTCTTCAGTATGATGGCAACACGCTGATAAAAACTAATTTTTCCCCATAGATGCGTAACGTGATCATACAGTTTAAATTTTATTTTTATTGTGTGCGAAATAAATTGTTGAAAAATACGATTAAATTATTTTTAAAAATTCATTAAGATAGAGAATTTATTTATAGATTAAAACATTAATATCATTGAAAAGATTATTTTTTAAATTTCAATATGATGTTAAAATCAATTTTGTGCTATAGTATTTAAGGAAGTTATTGCGTACAAACGTCGAAATTTAGCTGAATTTTTAATTAATTAAAAATTTTAAAAACTCGTTCCGAGGTGAACATTCCCGATCTCCAAGGTATACATTTTCCATATTTGGTAGCTATAGGTCGAACGGTAGGGCTTGTGGACTGCCAACACATACACACACATTTATAAGTAAACATTTAAATTTATATAATTTAAATTATATTGGCGTGCATAGTTAACTCTTCTGTTTATAGTTCTGACAAACATTGAGGGCAGGGCAGTTACGAAAATCATGGTATTTTTTTTAATGCTTTCAGATTTTTCTTCTTTAAATTAGTAACATTTTTAGATACTTAGTGCCGAACTTTTTAAAATAAAACTTTCCTTTCATCCTTTTCACTTCCTTGCATTAATATTAACAAAGTTAATACACTTTCACTTGCCTGGCCTGCATCTATTTCTGTAATCTGTGTCAGTTCTTGTTCAGTTAACAAAAGTTCTCGCTCTTTATCAAAAGCTATTCCTCGCACAGTTTGATTTTATAATAAACTATTAGTTTGGAAAGAACAGTCTACTCATTTGGTTTGGTTACTTTGCAAACAGCTGAGAAACAAATAAAGTGCATCAGTTTCGTTCGGCTTCAAGAAAAATAATATTAAACCTTTAATTACTTCCATATTCTTGTCTCAGCATCGGATAGTCCAGAGGTCGTTCAAATAGAAAGTCGACAGGTCGTCGTTTCCGAAAATCTTTATAGCTGCCAGATACACAGTTGCTGATGCTTGAGCTTCCGCAGGTTTATTCGCTAACTGCGTCGCAGTTGAGCAGAAATCAAAACTTTGCCGCCAGAGTTTCTAAGTAACGGCCATATTTACTTCCGAGACCTCAAATAAGTGAGCAAAGCGAGCGAAAACAATAATTTTCATCAGGCATGTCGAGAAAGACACTTCAAAGCTCTTTTTCCTCGAAATAATATTCAGCTGACAATTCTTTCGATACTTAAAAGCATTGTATGTTATTAAAGGTAAGATAAGCATGATAAGACGTCAAACAGAAACTATATCTATTTTATTAATGAAGTACTTAATTGGCTGTTGCTAAATATGCTTACTTAGATACATAATGCTGCTAAATTCGTCTTAAAAATTATTGTTTAGTGCACATATTATTACACTTTCCATCTAAATCCAGAGATCGGATTTTCGAATTCGAAAAAAAAAACAAATCCTAACGTCTACAGTTTTGCTCTCGTTGTGAGATGCATTCAAAAATCCTTTCCAAAACCTTCTTCTCCGGATTTTTCAGAAATGCGGCCATAAGTATCGATTTTACCAAAAAAATCTTTTTTCTTGGAAGAGTTTCAACTCGAGATGCTATTTTTTGCGACAAACGTTTCCTCGAAATAACGCATCATTTGCCTAAAATGTTTTTATTCACTTTTATACGCTTCATGTCCCTTTGTATGTTTCTCACTCGATATGTTTCATACCTGTAAAGTATCTTCCTACCTGTTAACCATTAATTTCACACTCGTTTCACGTTGAGCTAGGACTTCGAAATAAAGGCCTGTTCCCGGTGATAATACGCCACTTTTATATTTTATTAATCAGTAATCGTTTTATGCTAATAACATTTTATTCCTTCAGGTGATATCAAAGTCCGTAATATACTTAATAGTGTATTATAAAAAATTGATTTTATTACTTCTATTCTTTAACTGAAATAAAACGGGCGTTTTTCATCGATGCAGGAAAATCATTCATGACTACGGAGGGATTCAAATACAAACACTCTGTTGTTGTTGTTGTTTCTTATGGCACTTCACAAGCCCGCTGGCGAACTGTCAGCGATTTAAGCCGAGTGTACAGTAGATTCTGAGGGCAAATGGCCCTGAGAACCCGTGGGCAGAGGTGTGACTTGGTATGAGGATGAAACACATTCGAAATCTGGCTTTGCAGAGTTTGGGTGGTACATATGGGACACTCTGTATATTTGTAGAAGATGACGTCTTCCAAACACAGATACAGTAGAGCTTCTATTCTCACTACCTTTTCTTAGTTGTAGATCCACTTCTCGTCTGTCTAAGTACTATTAGAACAATAATTCAACAACAGAACTCGCAATTTTAAACATCCGACGGCGTTTGCTTGATTCCAGTTGTGAACTGTGATAATTACAGTAAAAACATTTGTGGCAAACTTCACTTTCATGCAATCCCTACATATGCCATTCTTGAAACAAGCCGCGTTGGCCTGGTGGTAAAATCTAAGCTTCGGAACCCGAGGGCTTCAGGTTCGAGCCTCGATTCCACTGAAGAACCGTGGTGCAAGCGGGTCTGCTTCACGTTAAATCCGTCGGTGCCAAACGTCCTACCGCTGGTGTGGTGTGGAAGTTTCGAGAGGGGATGCCAGCTCAGGTGTCCTCCTCGACATCTGACAGCGGTTCAAAATGACGAGGTTCGTTCCAAAATAGCATTAGCGTTGCTTTAAAACGGGACGTAAATATAACTAATCCAAATTAAACTGAGCTGTTTTTGAGACAAAAACAAGATCGTTGCTTTGTTTTGAAATAAGAACGTTGTGAGAGAGATGATAAATGTATTACAGATATCTCAGTTTTGAATAGCATTTCATTTTTCTTTCAGAAATTAACGGATGTTTATTTTCTTCCGAGTTAATCAAGAGCTAAGGCACTAAACAGACAGTTTCTGTTTCATTCAGAGATGTGACATAAAATGTGTACGGGTTTTGTTCTCATTTCTTTCAACATGCCGAATATTTTTTAAAGAAAATATGACTGATCAAGCGAAAACTGAAATAGTTCAAAAGTGTAAGAGGAGGAATAAAGATAAATTGAAATGTCCGCCTTTTCGTTTTATACAGTGGTACGAGAATTTCTGATTGTTGCCATTTCATTGCAGCTGATGTTGTTCTTTGTATGAATTAGAGCGAATTAGATGTGGAGTTGCGACATATTCAGATTCATGATCGGAGTCTCGCGATCCAATTCTGTAGAAGGCTAATCAAATGTCGTTCTCGCTCTGATATGGTTTGGAAAATTGGGAAGTGCTTATCAGTTCGAATGTCATTATCAGTTCTAAAATGTTTCCCAAAATAAGCCTCTTACAGCTTCAAAGCGAGATGCTAGTATAACTAAATTCAACCTCAATGTTTTGAAATTGTACCTTACATGCTGTTGTATGCTTTTGTAAATGGTCAATTAATAAAATATTATTTGCATTTGACTGCTCCACTAAAAGAAAAACAAACCGCATTGAGTGGATCCGTTTAGTTTTCCAAGAACCCATTTTTACTCATCAACTAGAAATATCCACTAGAATGAAGTATGCTAATTGCAGCAAAAAAAAAAAAGACGTGTGGAATGGATCTGTTCAATTTGCCATGTACCTTTATACTTAATACAAAGAAAAAACTTAACAATACTGCATACTAAAGAATAATTGAGAATAATATTTTAATACATTTAACTAATAGTTCTTAATTTAAAAAAAATTAAAATACAGTGTGGTTATAATTGAAGTGACCCTATTCAGACACTCTCTAGAACCCGTTCTACCCATCGGATTTCGATGAAACCTTATATACATGTTATAAGGACCATGGGAAAAAGATTTCTGCAATAAAAAATAGTTCGAATTTTGACCACCAGAGGGCACTTTTAAAAATTCTTTATACAAATTAGAGAAATCTATAAAGAGACTTGCAGTCAGAGCCCGAAAATCATCATGCCTTTGTCATTGTTACATTACCGAATAAAGCTGCCTTTACAGAATAAAGATCGAGCTTTACTGGTAAAACTGGGTTACCAAAATGGTGGTAACATTTTAGCTGCACTGCTTGAATACCATCGTTTAAAGGGATTACGAAAAGGGCCCGTGTCGCAGAAAGGTTTGATGAAGATGATTATGAAATTTAAAGAGACTGGAGACTTGAGTGTGTTGCCAGAGAAAGGGCGGAAACTGGCTGTGAATGAAACTGTCGAAGAAGGCGCATGGCTATGATTAAAAGAGCCTCCAAGTTTCAGCTATTCTTGAGAAAATGCTCAATGGTGTCACGTGAGTTGATGAATCCGTGGTCGGCAATACGAAAAATTCTGCGATCCATTTTAAAATGGTATTCGTATAAGATCCACGTGATACAAATGTTACCATCAAACACGCTATAAATTTGCTTGCCGAGTTTTGGCGAGAATGGAAGTTAACTCCTTCGACAGCAGGCCATTCCTACTTTACAGGAATAACAATGTTTGCAGACAACTGTCTTCATACAAGATGGAGCGACTCCCCACATTGGGGGTCAAATCAAAGAGCTGTTTCGTGCTAACTTTGGCAAAAATTGTGCAATACACAGAACTTTTCCAGATGCCTAATCTCCTCGTTTGGCCGACTTAAATCTTTGTGATTTCTGGTCGTGAGGATTCCTAAAAGACCGTGTTTAAGGAGGAGGAATTCGGACTTTCCCTTTGTTGAAAGCCAGCATCACACGCCATGTTGCTGCAATCCTTTGAGGGTTTCTTCATGCTACCGTTGAAAACACTATGATGCGCTTTCAACACGTAATTAATGTCAATGGAGCGCACGCTGAGTACATTCTTAATTGAATAAATTTAATGATTCTGCAGATTTTCTGTCCTTCTTTAGGCACCACAATCGCCCTGGCGATCAAAATTTGAACTTCTTATTTTTATTGCAGAAGTTTTTCCCCCATAGTTGTATATACCTACGTATATACCAACTTTAATCAAAATCCGATACGCAGAACTTATTTCAGAGGGGTCTGAATAGGGTCACTTTAATTATAACCACCCTGTATCTACTATTATTATTCATTATTCTAATTATTTTCTGTCATTTGATTACAACATTATTGTTAGATTTGTCTCAAAAATTTAAAAATTTGATAATAAATGAGGAAATTTTGATTCATTTGATATGATTAAAACATTTTATATTATGTATTTGAAAACTATAAAGCATTGTTGTGCTAAATATGAAACACTTCTTAAAAAATATAGGAAAAGTTTTTGTCTAAATTTTAAATCTTATGTTAAAGTTTACTTTTGATTGTAAAAATAATATTTATATCTAATATAACACATTTTTAATTTGTGTGCAAAGAGGTCATTATTTTTGCATAAACCTTCAGCAGTTGGGTTGGTTCTCACGTCACTTTAAAAGACAACTAACTTTGCAACTAACCTTTCCTCAAAAAGAAAGGGGGGGCAGAGAGAACATTCGGAAAGTTCATTTATGGTATCATCCATTCCCCCCTTGAGCTCATTTCATTGTGTTTAAGTTGTTTTTGATTTTTTCCCCTTTCTCATACTCGAAACTTTCACACGCACACACACACACACGCACACACAAAAGAAAAAAAAAATCACACTTTCAAATAACTTCATCTTTAGAAGCTGAAGCATCTCCACATTTCAGACCTCCTTGAATCTGGCCCGAATTGCTTCTGTCGGCTTGTGAATGGAACCGAAAAAAACAACGAGCTGGACGAATGAAATTTGGTTCGGAATCTTACCACCAAAATTGTAAATTCTTTCCAAATGCCACATAGCGTCGTCAATAAGTCTGATATCGGTGTGCGTGCGAATGGCTCACACCCATGAAATGAACGAGTGCTAACGCAAAAAATGATCGATGTGTGAATGTTGGATCCGATTCTCCACAAGCAAAATGTCTGCAATGCGTGCTTTTTTAGCACCGTGAAGAGTGAAACACAATACTCACCGTTTTGCCCAGGTATACGAGCCGGAGGATGAAAAGAGCTCACTTTGGACGCCATTTATTGATAATAGAACAAAATCACTCTTTTAACTCGATTTTGAAAAGCAAGAAGAAGAAAAATGAGGAGATCTGCTAGACAAGCTACAATTACTTAAGAAGTTAGAAAGTAAGATAAGTGTATAGCTATACCAAACAAATGAAAAGGAAACTGATGCCAAGATAAGATGATAAATGTTAAAGAGTCCTATATAATATTAAAAAGCAGTTCTGCGCGAAGCCTAAGTGATTGCATAAAGTATCCGATTAGGTTCGGAGACGAATTTTTTAAAAAATGATGCAGATACATTTTTATTGTTTCAAACAGCTAAAACGGATTTCAAAAGTCACTATTAGGAGAAACAAGATACACTCGCTATCGTTAGTTTTTGACGAAAAATTGCTTATTTAATTGTTTACGAAAAAAGAGCAAGTTAAAAAAACAATGGAAATATTTCATTTTTATTTAACCTATATATAGCTCCAACTGCATAAAACGTAACAGATCACAATATAAAAAATATTTTAATAAGATAAAAAAATTTACGAGCATTGGAAGTTGTTGTTAAGGACTTTTTTTGTCAAAATTTATCTATAAAGTGTTTGTAAAACATATCCAAATGAAGCTATCTCAAAATCCGCGGTCTATCACACCCTATGGATACATGCATACCAAATTTCATGACATTTTATTGAATTGATTTTGAGATATCATGTTTTCTGTGAATCCATCACAGTGAAATGTTCATTCCTCAGAAAATGCCTTTAGATATTGTAAGTTCATTCATCCAAATGTGCTGAAAATGTAGTTTTCATGCTTTTTTAACAGAAACGTCTGACGTTAACAGAAACATAAACTACGACTGAGAAGGTAGAGAGTTGATATAAACATATCAAATATTATTTGGAGAATTGAAACTACAGTTCTATCTCACATATATTAAAAACAAAGTACACGAAGTAGAATCTACGAAGTTTGGACTTTACTTTCAGATCATTAAAAAAATTTCAAAGTTTTCTGGTAAAATCATCTTTTTAACCCAGTCGGATACCTTAATCTGTTATAAGTCAGAATGAAATTTGTAATGTTAATCAAAGATTTCTAAAACTGCCGGCCCCGACCCCAATGGAATCACAAAACATTGTTAACATCGTCTTTTGAGCCATTTTAAAAACATTCCTTAAAAATATGATAAAAAATTTATTAAATAAAAAAAATCATGCTTCACTTTAGCAGAATATATGTAGCCGAAGAAAAAAAATATGACCGAACGAGCTACCGAAGTGAAATATATCAGATGAATATCCCATTCGTGCAAAATAACCAGCTACATTCGTGATGTATTATTGAAACCAAAATGCATACTGACGAGTCAGACTCATGCAAGTGTCTCAATTCTTTGAGAGCAGATCAGCTAATGCCACATGCACTATGTGTGTAGCGATTGATTTTATGCATTTTTGTCTTTTTAATATAATTACAAAATAATTTATTTTGTGCCAAGTATGAATAAGCGCAATTTAGAAGATTATAATGATAGTGGCAGCCGTGATTTTAGTGTTTTGCAAGGACGTAAAAACTTGATAGATGTTTATCTTGCGAAGATTCTGGCGATGATATGACAAATGTAACTGATATATCAACAGGTGAAAAGAACTCTAATGACCAGAATTGGGTGCCGGCGTCCTGGCCTAGCGGTAGCGCGTCTTTCTCTTGTTCTGGGAATCCCGGGTCCGAATCATGGTTCGGGCATGGTTGCTCTTTACTCTGTGTTCTCTCTGTGAGGTGCGTGAAAGAGCCTCCCCCCTGTAAAAGGGAGTTGTGCAAGCGAGTATGTGAGTGTCATATTCATATGAATTAGAAGTCTGACTTCTGCCCTCGGGTGCTCAGGGTCTTTACCCTCAGAAGTTACTGCACAAACTCAGCTTAAAATCGCTGACTCAGTCAGCGAGCTCGTGTATGTCAAGTGCCATAAGTCACAACAGCAACGAAATTGTGTTTCTGCAGAAATATATCAAAATTAAGCAACGCATTCTTTTATATTTTAAATTTTTTATATACATTATATCTTTCTATCTATACACACTCTTATAATCAGGTTTCAAGTCATTTTTTTAATACTTCTTCACTACATAGTCATAAGATTCTTCACCATGCCTTGTCTATAGTATATAAAGAAACGAATGTCGTGCGAATGGGTAAAGAAATCGAGGAAAATTTTTCGAATCACCGAAGGGCTTCGGAAACAGTCGCGTATCGGTTGGGAGGGAGGGGGGGGTAGCAAGAGAATAAAAAAATGCCCGGAATGCAGCGAGGGCAAACTCTTAGTGCGTTTATCTCACATTTTTTTAAAAATATGTCCAGAAATCGAAAATGAAATACTGTAACTCAGTCATCACTTATTCTCGTTA
Source organism: Argiope aurantia (assembly GCA_026543865.1). Classification (NCBI taxonomy): domain Eukaryota; kingdom Metazoa; phylum Arthropoda; class Arachnida; order Araneae; family Araneidae; genus Argiope; species Argiope aurantia. Next base: position 122,874 of record JAPMOR010104497.1, read on the forward strand.
CACCCCTGCGCAGTTAGCAAAATTTTAACAAGCCGTGCACAAACTGTTCATGAAAGCTGAAATGTTCCCAATGAAAAGTATGTCAAATTTTTAACTCTGTTATAGAAGGGAGTTTCTGGAGATAGAGGTGACTGAGTGTCTCCCGTGTTTCGTTACTTTTACAATTTTATTGTTGAAACTAGTATGCAAATGGAGACGGATGCGTACAGATACACATCGCATTTACAATATTTTTGTTGGACTGCTATGCGAAAGGAGGCGCGAGCGGATATCTACATATCATACTTACAAAATTATCACATACCAAGATTACTGATAAAAAATGCATTCAAAATACCAAAAAATGTCCCTGTGGACGGTTCCGGCTCTGTTTACCAGAACCAAAAACTCATTTACGAAATCAAATAACTGATTGAGCCACTCTTTTTCAGCACTGCTACGAAACAGAGTAAAAAATACTCACAACTTTTCGTCTGCAGGTGCGCATATAGGAACCACCTTCAGATAATCCACTTCTGGTTTCGAATCCGAATCCATCCCCTCTGTCAAGGTAAGACTTCCCACTCGGGAATGTGCGCTCGGAAGAGAGAGGCGCCCCGAAACTTGGCTCGCAGTTCGGCTGTCGACGGAGAAGGAAGCGTTTTCCTTCGCATCCAAACAATCACTTCTTGTGGCCGAGAAAAGAAACCACGAAGGACTTCACTCACCTGCGCGACAACAGGGGTATCGAAAATGGAAATATTAGGGAACTCTTTTTTTGTTTCAACACCGGTATTTTTGTGCCATTTCTGCGCTCTCTGCCTGCAATTCGTTGTTTGTCTTTGCTGTCACGGGAGATAACGGTCGCTGACTCACGCGGAATTGGCAAGTTGAAGGTTTTCATCTGCGCGAGGGGAGCGGGTGCATATTGCAGAACTCTGGAACGGTTAAGATTACGAAACGGGTGTGGAATTTCAGCATATTTTAAATTTCATTACATAATCTTTTACTATTCTGGAACGCTAAGATTTTGTTTTAAAAGCGTGTGGGTTACGGTTCCTTACCCCCCAGCGAGACCCCAACCTTCAGTTAAAGTTACTTATGCTAGATCTTTCACTATCATCAAGAATCAATGAACTGTAGGAATAAATAAACAAAACCAATTTTTTAAAACACACTTTTATTGGCGTCTATACAAAGCTAATTTTTTTTCATTATTTTACCCTTTTCAGAGTTTAATTCACAACTCTTAATAGTAGTAATTACTGAATTTAAAATTTAAGCTTTTTAAAATTCGTTCTCTTACAGAATGGAACCACTCGTACAGAATGAATATTTTATTAAATTAGTTGATTAACTAATATTTAAGTTCTGAAAATATTAAAATAAAATTATATTTTCGAGAACACATAAGTACATTAAATTTAAAATTCCACTACATATAATAGAGAATGAAAAAAAAAATCGACGGCGAAATGAAATTCCATGCATACAAACATAAAACAAATGAAGTTAAAAGCGTTCAGAAATGCGTTTTCAGTTGGAATATTTAATTGAAACTATATTTAATCTTATTTTTTTATTATTATTATTAACGGATATTTCATTTCTCCCTTTTCTAATAGGCAGATGTTATGGAAAAAATGTGGTTTATTGATGAATTCTAACGTATTTTTGTAACAAGCATGCAATCGTGAATAGAAAAATTCTAAGAAACCAACAGAAATTGGAAAACGGGTTATAAAATCAAAATCCGGGATTCCTGGGCTGGCTTATTGTATGTCCAATCGCTTTATCATTGATAGTGACTTCATGAGCTAAATATTGACTCTCAACATGACTGATAATTATGAGCTGAAGGAAGAAACTTAAAGGTTCTATCCTATATTACTTAAAAAAATAATTAGCTGGTGTGTCTTTAGTCGCAAATTGTTGCTGGAAGTTGATTATTATTTCAGGCTGAAATGGATGCCGGATATCTCTTGTAACGTTTCCTCTTTCCCCTCACATTGTAATTGGCATTCCGACCAGATGAAACGTCACCCGTTTCCCCACACATAATTAAGTGCCTACGGACCGCCAGATGGGGATTCTTTTGACTAATGGAATCATTGTGTTTGGTTATTTGTTGTATCCAGATAAAGGGCCACAGATGTATGTCTCGTCGTTTCAAATAGATCCATCATGTCTTCAAGGGAGAAGAAGGTCGAAACATCCAGATGCTGGACTTTTTTCCCTTATGAAGAGACTCCTCAAATCATCGAGAAACGATCAAACACCAGCAACCGTTGCCATTAAGTGTCAGACCCAGGTGAACTTCAGCCGATATTAGTTGTGAATGGATTATAATTAACATGTGTTCGGGAGAGGTCAGCTACAAAGATGAATCATTAACAGACATTCTCAAGATCGACTGAAGACCACTGAGGAAGAATTGCCGAGCAGCTATTGGGTGATAGGGAACTCAATTTCAATACTGAGAAAATCGGAGACGGAGATCTGACGGAAATAAAATGCGGTATTTTGGTTCCGTCAGATCAGAGAGGAAAGCAGTGAAAGGCTTCGAATTGGAATTTGGATAGAGTCCGTGTAAAAAGAAGTTGTTCCTAATTTCATGAGAAGCTGTGTGTGATTCGGGTTTCTGTGTTAGGATACACCCGATAAAGATCGGGGGATTTCTGGAGTAGCCGTTTTGAACTAACTGCCTGTTAATCGTTTTTTTTTCTTTGGTGACTTATCCTCTGATTTCATATAAGAACTATTTCATGATTAAACATAGTTATTTGATGTTTGTAAAAAATATTTACCTAAATGAGAACAAGTTGTTTTTGTGTGCATATATAAAGCTGTAAATAACAGGATTGTTTTCTTACGATACTCTCTTATTTGATCGGTCAGGATCAAGATATTATACTTTGAATGCCCTCACTTAAAAAGAAACCAAGTCAGACTACCCAAGTGTACACTTATCTTTCCTTTCGTCCCCTGTCCACTTTTATTTCTCGACTCCTGATCTCGACTGAAGTCCCTGGAATAAATGGAACTGCATCAGCAATTATTTATATTAATTATAGCTGGAACCAACTCAAGGAGCTTGATGTTAAAAGAGAATGAGAATATGGAACCGTACTCACCCAAGCAAGGTGCTAATATTCCATGCATACTGAATAACTGAAACTAGAATTTATCAGATATTAATTTTTAAGAATTAAATCAAATTAATCTTTTTAAAAAATAAACAATTTATTTATAAATGAAATAAAATATAATCCGACGCACCTGAGCTAAAATTGGAATAAATCAATGCTGTTTCGAATCTGGGACAAGGAATCTGAAAATTGGATATCTAAATCCGAGACTTTTGTCCATTTTAGACAATGGTAGAAAAAGTATCTACATAGAAGATATTGGGAACTAAATTTGCTATCAAGAGCAAAAATAAGTTTGATAAGTAAAAGCTTTTATGAAATATTATTACGTTAAACGGAAAAACACACATCTACAACATGGAAAAAAAAAACAAAAAAAAAAAACATTTTCTTATGCAACAAATTTTGGAAAGAAGTAGCTGAATTCTTGGCGATAAATTAAGAAATGGACAAAAGATGTGAAAATTAAATTTAAATATACTGACTATCGAAACTTTGAAGGTCTTTGAAGCTATATATCCAAAGCTAAACTGTATGTCACTTTCCTAACAGTCGTCATTTCTTTATCAAATAACAGAGTTTCTGAAACTTTTTGTTCAGGCGATTCCATTTCACCAGGAAAATTTTATCCTTACAATCCTCTGACAAATTGAATAATAAACAAGAAATTTAATGATTAAATGTTAAATAAGATGAATTACTAAAAAAATCCTTCAACAAAATATATCAGCAGTCCTCATCTGCAGTTAGGAATTAACGAACGCGATTCTGGCTCAGTCAGTTCCATTTCTTATTGAAATTATTTCTGATTCATAAATATGACTCGAAAATAGCTGAAATATTTGTCTATGTCTCTTTTTTTAAAGAGTGAAAAACTTACTCATTTTTTTTTTTTTTTTACCATTTTGGAAAATGGGCGAGAAGCAAGAAAACATGTTTTACATTGTCTAGTCACTGACACTTTCTGAAGTCCACGCCCGCTACTTGCAGTGGCGGTTTTCCACACAGGCGTTAGAAGCAGCCGTCTGTTTCTTGACTAGAAACCAATAGGTCCTCACATTCTATATTGCAGTCCAAAGCCGGCAGTTTTTTGCTTTGCTGACTTGTTTTCAAAATTTTTTTTCTTTTACTTAGAAAAAAGATGAGAAGAAGGTTAAAAAAATGAATAAAAACGAAAATAATCAACCAGAAATAGGGGAATAATAATCAATAGAAATGCAAAAAAAAGCAGATTAATAACTAATTTCAAATGCAGTGACGTTCAAAAAAATTTATACAATATTAAACTTTTTAGAAATTTTTAAAATTGTATAATAACACCATATGTTCTGAATAAATTGCAATTTTATTAGCAATATTTTAGATTAGAAAATTGTGATTAATCGGGAAAGATCAAGTTTCTCGAAGAATGGCCCGAAAAATTCATTCTCCTATATCTTTTCTTATTATGACACTAGGAAATTTTTATGTACGTATTTATTTTGATTTGCAAGAATATTGTACTGGAATGTATTCTACTTAAATCACTCTTCGTTTAAATTTCAGAATATTTTTTAGGATATATTTAATGTTTTTAAAATTTTCTTAAAGATCAGTGCTGCCCAATTTGTTTAAGTGGGTCGACTCATAAACCTAATGTTCACTGCTATCATAAAATGAAGAAATAAATAAAAAATGAAAACTTCTTAAAAAAGAAATAAATAAAAAATATCGATGCCACTTCCTTCATAAAGAAAATGGAGTGCTTCCCCATCCCCCACCCACATGCACCCTACGACCTTATGCCGAGAGGATGACAAGATTTTGTAACATTTCTGCGCATTTTCCTTTTATTTCGTTTCCACATTTTTTAAGCCTTTACACCTTTTGATTCTCACAAGATGTTGATAATTTTTCATTGAATTTTTGAAGATGCTTTTATGCGTCTTTTGAAATGTAGAGGCACACAAATGCAGTTCTTTAAAATTAAAAATAAATATTAATTCATTTTATTAAACTCATTTATTAATTTCATAAATATTAAATCTTTATTAATTTTTATTTTTGTAGGATTTAAAAAGCTTTATCAAAAATACATTTTCTATATACGTTCAAAACTTTTTTTTAAATAAAATTAAACATAATTTGTAACAAAAAATAATGGAAAAATAATTTTAAATAATGAAATAATAACTTTAATTTTGACTTATTTTCGTATTCATTTAATATTTTTAAATGCAAGAAAATATTTATAAAATCTTTTTTTAAAAATTCCTGTGGGATACAAGGAATGTATGATTATGTGAAATTCCTGAAAACACACAAATAAGAAACTTTAAAACATATTAACCTTCAGATTTATTTTCAACAGATAAGAATGATAAGAAATGCATTTCATAATTTAACTTCCATCAAAATTTATACGATAATATTTTATACTACGAAAAAAATTGAATTTTTTTTATAATTTTAGTACAAAAATCACATGGATAATATATGTAGAGACATGTTAACTCTGGCTCGAAAAACAGGCCTCTACTAACCGGATTATATATCAAATAAAATATCTCTCACGTGCCCTAGGGGAAAGCCCGGTTGAGATGAATGCTTAGAGATGGCTCCTATTACAAGAATCACACACTCATTTAACATAAACGAATTTAATGAACTGGACGAACGGCTGGACCGCTTTACATCGATGAACTCTATTACAGTACTGAATACAGTTTTAATGGCGGGAATCAGATGGCTTCTTATTGGCTGTTGAATGATGACGCGGGCAAAGCCAGGATGACGTTCCGCACACCACGCATATGTTATTCAACAGAATAAGAATTATTATTTGATAAGGGGGAGGGGTTATTAAAATGAACTTACTTACCAAATTTTAATAAGTTATTAAGAAACTAAATGTAGAATTAAATGATTGTAGAACTAAATGATTGATACTAAAAAGCTGTCCATTTTAACCTTTTCTCTTTTTAGTTATATGTATTGAATTAGTTCCTTTCATTTGTTTTAACCAGAATATCAAGGGTTTTTTTTTTCCTTTTTTTCTGCAGATGATATTTAGATGTCTAGAAATAAACCTGAACAAGCAGCTACATTTAGTGAATTACATTCAAACTATGAAACACCTTCATTCTTGAAATTTTGATATTTAATCTTTGTAAATATAGATGCGAGTTATACAGTAACGCATGTTTGTGTTATGAATGATATGTTATTAATTACATTATGTGCAATAATCTATTATTTGAGCATGGGAAAAAAAATTTATACTTCCTTTTTCTTCCATGTTCGGTCTGAATTCAAGGAGAAGTCCATTTCGGATATCCAATCCAAAAGCAATAAAATTCATTTTATAACAATAAGGCTGGTGTATGGGCGCTTTCTTACATTTTCCGATGAGAACTTCTATTTTAATTCGGTAAATAACGAGCGCCAAGACGTCTTCTGAAAGCGTCTTGACGAAGGTTCAGTGAACTGTTTTGTTTTGGCTCCTTTCATCAAATGAGGCTCTCTTGACGACGGAAAACAGAAATACATTTCCATAAGAAACACAAAAGATTCTTTCAAAAGCGGGTTGCGCCAACCCATTAAGCGCCAACCAACAGATTAAATGCCAGCCAATTCGGTCGTCTTCGTTGGATGTAACTTGAAATTCATACAAAACCTGACTAAAAGGAAACTGAAATATGAACTTTAGTGCACCCATCTACAAATCCCTTAATAATAAGGAGCTAATTTTCTAAAATATTTTACGTTTCACGTCAAGCTTATACAAAAGATCGTTTTAGTCCCTGGCTAAGCTGTGAATGGTTTTAAACTAGGAAAACATCCTACAAATGATGTCGCATGATGATCTTCAAATCGATAAAATACGCGCTAGGATTCCTACAGATCATCATTTAAGCCTCTCCAGCTTAAGTTATTAATTTTTAGAGGAAATACTGGGGAAAAATTCAGAAATACTTCATGTTAAAATAATTTTCGTATTTCAGATTAATCATTTGTACCTTTTTATATCCAGGTTATGCTGCCACCCAGGGATGGCTTGTGTTGATTATTAAAAGCAACTCCGCTGTTGCCAAATGATATTTGCGGGACAGAAAGGATGAAAGGCGTGCGAAATGTTTGAAAGCCTAAATATCAGCAAATGCTTTTCCCTCGAACCTTCGACTAATCATCATCAAATGCGTCCCACTGCTATCTTGTCTTTCAGCAGACGAGTGCAATTCAGAAATTGCTAGATCGTTCAAACCTGGTTTTAGTTTAGTTATGTAAACGTACCGTTTTTAAGTACCACTAGGGCTGTTTTGGGACGGGGTTTGAACCGGGATCAGATGACGAGGACGACGCCTGAGCTGGACCTCCCTCCTCTCCAAACTTCCACACGTACCAGTGGAAGGGCGTTTGGTCACGACGGATTTAACATGCAACAGACCTGCTTATACGACGGTTCTTTGGTGGAATCAGGTTTTGAACCTCAAACCCTCCGGTTCCGAAGCCAAGACCTTACCACGTTCAAACACAGATTAAAATGATCTCCCTTAAAACTCTCTCTGTATTTGATTACGTTGGCTCTTTATTTCACAATTTAACCGCCCCCCCCCATGAAACTCGATCGTTTCAAACAACAGAAGAAAAAATTCGTTGCAAAATTTTTCCTAAAAAAACCTCGATAGAAATGGGATTTTTTTTCTTCCTCTTTCTTTTCCATGGAAGGAAAAAAAAATGCTGGAAATTGTGGATTTTTTTCTCTAAAATAAGTCCCATTCTCAGCAGTCTTTTTAAAGAAGGAAAATAAATTTGGCGCTGAGTATGAATAGAGGAAGCAGTGATTTGAAAGAGAATACATCAATTAAAGGTACTCGTAACAAATATTGGTATTTTTTTAATGTTCTATTTCATTTTGGTCACATTACGCGCATTTGCAGCTCTCCTGGTTATGCTGCAACATTACATAAACTGTTCCAAAAATTTATATCATCTCAGATTAGGGTCTAATTTAGTCAAGCGAAGAAAAAAAAAGCCATTCGAAAATTATATACATTTACCTCATTGATCGAAAACCGATCGTCGATTCATCTTCAACTTTTTCTCCCAGACCCCAAACATTAACCAGTTCCTTACAACGTTGCTTATGTTTTATACACTGTTTCTGCTGTCAGTACCCCTTTTCCTCAACTAATGCAAAATACTGATTAAAATATTGATAGTTTACTCATTTCCCTTTAAAGCAGAATAGTTCAAAATTTAAGTCAGTTGTATCTTGCTCACATCCATGAGTATCTATGTTTTGGCATTCACAAAACATCCTCTTCGTCCGCCGGATGTCTCCGGAGGCGAGGTTAAACCAGAGAAAGCGACCCATCAGATCTTCGAGGCTCTGATGCCTTTCACGACTAAAGGACACATGCTAATGAGGACTTAGATCACAATAATTGTCAAAACAAATTAGAAATATAAAATTAGAAAAAAATAATTGTTAAATTAAAAAGTAATAAATAAAAATAAATGCATAATAAATATAAAAGAACTATATAAAGTCAAAACCTTTTTCTGTTTTTTAAAGTTGTAATTATTTCACAACACGTTCAAAGCAGTTTCATTTGATACTCGTTTTCGACGGCCAACTCGTTCTTCCATCTTAATAGTTAAAATTTTGAAAGCGATTTGACATACTTATGCGTTGTACTTTATATTGATTGTTTGAAATCAAGAATTGATTGCTTCAGCTATCCGATGAAGGGGTTTCGGACCGAAATTTCTGTACATGAACTTTTGGGAAAACTGACGGATAAAAAAAAAAAGGATTCAAACAAATAGCTATTATAAACCAAGTAAAATGTTTAAGAAAAGTTTCAAGGTTTTGTCAATTGTTTAAAAATGTTAAGTATTTTTTGGATGACACGAATACAAGATGCAAGTTATAATTGAAATGGCCATTCTCAGATTTATGTAGCCGTCGTTTTGGTTGAAACATTTTGTTGAAACGGTATTAACATTATTTGAATCCCGAGAAAAAGAAATCTGCAATAAAAATTAATAATTCAAATTTCGAACACCAGATAGAAAAATGGCGCATAAGAAACAAACAAACAAATAAAAGGAACACAAAACGTTACTTAATCGCATCATTTGGTCGATGTGCATTCCATTTGTATCAATTACGTGCTGAACAGTAGAGTGAAATATTTTGGGTGGGGGGGGGGTGAAGGGGATTGCAGCAGCAAGTTTATTCTTGCTTTCTGTTCAAGCAGAACCCAAATGTTTTCTCGAAAGATAACTATCTCTCGGGAGTCCTCACGGCAGAAATTTTGGGAATTGAGTCTGGAAAACGAGGGGAAGTGGCAGTCAAAAAATGTCTCATTTTCGAAGTAGGCATGAAGCAGTTCCTTCACTTTTCTGGCAATATAGGGTATCCTTTTGCGTGAAATCAACTGTTCCTAAACATTCGCATTCATGTAAGGCAGGGACTCACTGTAACTTCACCGTAAAAGTTCACAGAAGAAGCACCCGTGATGCATCACCTTTTTATTTCTTGAAAAGTGTTCTCCTCAAAGAAAAATTAACTAAGAATGGAATATGTAGTAAAACCACGTATTAGGTAATTGCATGTATTTTAATCAGCGACCTCTATTGGTAAACATTCAAAGTACCTATATAAATTACAATGGTTTTGGGTTTTGCCAATTTACTGTTACTTTATTGTTATCATTTTGAAAGTTTTCCATTTAGTATTATTGAATCATTCAGTGTATAAAAAACCCGATCATGGAACGCTCCGAATTGCATTTTCGACATTCAGTGTCTTTTTTTTTTCTTTTTTTTTTTTTGTGGATTTGGAGAAATCTGTTGTCGAAGCCCATCACGCACTTTTACATATTTGTGGTAATGCTGTTCCGTCATGTCCCAATTATCAGTTTTGTTTCAACTATTTAAGAGTGTGATTTCGATGTCAATGACAAAAAACGGCCTGGACCAAACAAATTCGAAGACAATCAATTGCCTGCCTTATGGGACGAAAATGGAAAAAAGTTGTAGAAAATAATGGAAAATATTTTAATTGATATACATTGTATCAATTTTTCTCAATAAATGCCTTTTTAAAATGAAAAAAATGATCAAAATGCATGTAAGTACTTAATATTAAAGTAATGCAATCAGAGTTCAGAAACTTTTCATGCAAAACATAAGGATATGCAATACCCTCCCACCCCCATATGCGGCAGTTCCGAGTATTCGCTGTTCAATCTAAAGTATGCCTCATCTGATTACAAAATGTTTCAAGGCTATTCTGGCCAGATATCAGTAAGCAAAATTAATGCATTATTTCAGGTCTTGAAGATGCAGCTTTTGTACCATGCAGGCCTTGTATGGCTACCGCTTCAAAATAGATCTTAGAGCCTTTCGTAACGTATACCCAGGAAGAGACAAAACACGTGACATTGCTCGAACATTTGTCGAAATATATTGAGAACTGAACGCTTAATAAAGACTTCTTCCATATTTTCATTTGAAATTCGTCTCCGTTCTCTTTCTGGTGCTACATCCGACATCCCGGGCTCTTCAAATTTAGCTACCATGTTTTTGAATCAAGTCTTCGACTTATGAAATTTTCGCAAGCTTTTCAAGAGTCGATATTCTCGCAATGTATTTAAACCGTTACTGCGGTTTTGATGAAACATTTTGACCAGTGAAGCTCGTTTTTGTAATCTCTAAAGTTATAAAGAAGAACGATTTTACGCTACTGACTACTGGCATTTTGTTAACTTTCTAATTTGCGTAACGATATTTCTACATTGCATGAAAAGCGCCATACATTTAAAAGTTTATTTTTTGGAGGTCCCCCCCAAGTGGCTCATATAACGCATAAACCAAGTTTTTAATGACCTGAGGCTTCATAGGTCTCAGTAGGCTAGCCGGGTTACCTTAATTCTAAACACACTGTAGCTTCACAATCAAACATGTAATCATTGCGCATGAAGAATCAAAAATAGCTATTTTTCAGGGACACATCACTTCAAAGGAAATCACTTCAAGGGGGTGATTTCCTTTGAAGTGGCCTCCAGTAAGGCCTTGCTGTAGATACTCCAGACTGTTCCTCGGACTGCAGTAGACAGAGTGCTTGACGAGGTTAGTCTGCATATGCATATGCACCTCTTGTTTATCACGATTTTTCTTTTATTTCTGAGCAATAATTTCTGCACTAAATGTAAAGCAAAAATAAATATGTTTGCATTATTATTCGTCGTATAAATTCCCTTTTTTATCATTAATTCCAAAACAGGATTTTCACTTCAGCTTATATTTCATAATATATACACTTTTAATTTGTGCGCACAATATTTTGTTGCAGAATCCTTCAGTTAAAGTATTATTTTTAAATCGTATCAAATAAACTGAAATTTAAAAAAAAGCTTTCCTTTTAAAGGGTTTAATAACCTAAAAAAATCAACAAATCAACAAACTTGGCAAGAAAGATGGTCGCCAAAGGCGGCTGGTAATTAATAGAGTTTTTTTTTTTTTACTTTAAAAAGTACAAGTTTATTGAAAAAGAAGCAGCAGAATTAAAATGTTTATATCTAATGAACAACAATAGCTAAAAACATGTCCCATGATTCCCCGAATAAAGGGAAGCTCCAAGTTCTATTCGATATGCTCAACAAGAAATCCATTTGTCATGTGGCAAACGTCGAATCGGAACTCCATTTTGTGTCACACGTGAAGAAATTGTTTATGTTTGAACTCACTGCTGAAAGCTTGCAGATTTTGAAGTGTATCAGGAGTGGGTTTCTTCCAGCGCGCAAAAATTCCAAGCTCTGTGCTCGTAGATTTTACTGTATCCGAAGCCATTCGGATGCACTTAACATTTTCATCTGCTTCGAGAAGAATATGCAACCATCTTTTGCGAATTTCTTGCACCACCTGTTGATCTGTTCATGCTAAAGCAACTCTTTATGGTCGCGACTACAATCTAAAGATGGATTCCCTCTTTGAACACTGCGATTCACGCACAAAAAAAAAAGATTTTTACCGTTCATTTCTCATAAACAAACACGGGCCGCGGTGGCCTGGTGGAAAGTTATCGGTGTCGGCTTCGGAATCCATGGGCTCCAGGTTTGAGACCCGATTCCACTGAAGAACCGTCGTGTAAGCGGGTCTGGTGCACGCTAAATCCGTGGGGACCAAACGCCCACCTTCTGGTGTGGTGTGGCAGCTTTGTGAGTTGTGTGCCAGCTTGATATGATCCCCGTCAATTGACTGCGGTTCAAAATTACGTGTTCCATCGCAAGATAGCTCCAGTTTTTCTTTAAAACGGGACGCTAATATAACTAAAACTAAATTCACCTTGTTTGTTTACATTTCTGCCTTTCGTCTTGTTTGGAGGATATCCTTAGAACCATTTTAATTACACGAAATACATCTACTTTATATCGACTAAATATACAAAACATTAAAAGATAACTTTTTGCAATAGATAATTTTTATATTATAATCAATTAAATAACTTTGTAAATTAAAATTAGCTAAATTTTAAATCAAAAAATCAAAAATTATAGATATGGATCTAAATATTATACAACACTTAAGCCAATATCATTTTTTTAAAAAAGTTTTTCCCGTTTTGAAATGGTATAGAAATTTTGTTTCTGTGGCAATTCCTTTGGAACAAAAGCAGACATAAATACGAATATTTGTCTTCAATAATTAAAATTTTAAAGAAAGGCTTCTAGATGCTCAAATCCACTCTCCAAATTTTATATGCACGACATTTAACAGTTCAGCGACATTTAACAGTTGCAGATTTCACTTTCATTAAAATTAGATTGTTTTCCGTCTTTAAAATATTTCATAATTTATTATTACAGATATCAAGGAATCTTGAAATCAGTTTACTTTCAAATTTTCTTCCAGATGCCATCCTTTTATGAAATTAAAATTTAACGATATGATTTCATTAAATAATAATTAAATTTCGAAAACACACAAAAAAAATGCTTCGTCGTATTTCTCGCCGATCTGGGAGAGGAACGTCGATTTTAAAATTTCATCTTTATAAAGATGAAACAAATCAAATTATCAATTGCCTAGAACCGCCTGTAACACTGGGCGAAGTTTAAAAGATATGTCCGCAAATTTTAAATTCCAATTTATGCATTGATCTCCAGCGACTCAGATAGGTTTGTTTTGGCGGTTGATAGGCCACTTTTGTCGACCCGTTTGTTTGCCCATATTTTTAACTTATTAGGCCATTAAATTATTAATAAAGGATGCATTCCTTAAGATTAATATACAATATCAATATACAAACTTAAGATTAATATACAGACGTCAAAATTGGAAAAAAATTTGCGAGATTCCTAACGAAATATAATCGAGGCAATTTTTGATTGCTACTTTGAAAGCCATTTGTTAACATTTTTGGTATACACCCAGGATTGTAGATTATAGCGAGTTTTTGTACGATTGGCAGGATTTTGACGTGCTTCGCGAGAAACGATACATTCATCTTAAATCTTACCGCAATTACTTAACTGGCAATGATTAAGAATACTTTTTCTCTTGATTGAACTTTTCAGTTTGCAGCCTATTTCTTGATTTCTTTTATATCATCTTTCCTCTGGCTGAATGCTCTCTTTGGTGACATGGCGAACTATCTTCAGAACACTTCAAATAACATTTTGCAGTTCCATTTATTATCAAAGCGAAGCGTTTGGTTCAGAACAGCTGCTAAACTGTTCAAGGAATGATACAGTATGAAATTCGTATGATGTTTTGTTCATATTTAATTTTTACAATTAGATATTTTTTATTATATTTTTTATAATTTTTATTATATTTTATAAATTTTATTATATTTTATAATTATTTATAATTCGACAAATAATAATAATCTCGATTTCTGTGTCACGTACCTTAGCATTATATATATAGAGAGAGAAATGCGAATAAAATTTAGTATGTATAGTAATTCGTTATGGGTTGGAAACTTCACTTTTTAGTTCCATTTTTTTAAATGCTATATGATAGAAAAGATCAAAGAGCTAAGACCTACAATTCTTATTATATTCCCCTTTTTCGAGATGGTTGGAAGTTGTTTTTTCCCTACCATTCAGCATTTTTTTTTTAAATTTTGTAATTGGCATTGTATTTTTTTCCGTTAGTCGTTCACTGTTTGTTTCAACCCGACTTTAGTGATTGGTTTTTATTTTATTGTCCAATTACAAATTTATTTGAGAAGATTATGGATAGAGAAAATCCAACTTTATGGAGAAAAAAAAATCTCTCTGAAGTTTACCTTCTTCTTTCCTTTAATATTTAATTTTTTTTATATATATGTGTGTATGTATATATATGTAATGATATTTTTAACTTTAGTTTCAATTTAATTAATTCTCACGTAAATGGCACAGAAAATCGAGCTTATTATTAACTATCGAATGGCAACAGCAGATATAATCAAAGCATCACACGAATTTTAAATTGTAAAATACGGAATTTCAAAATACGAATTCAAAGCATTTTTATAGCTGTACTGAATCAAACACTTCACTTAGCTAATGTTCTGGAGATACTTCGCCATGTCACCAAAAAGGACATTCAGTCAGAAGAAAGAAGATATAAAAGAAATAAAAATAAGCTGCAAACAAAAAGTTCAATCGAGCGCAAAAGTAGGCTTAACGACTGCTAGATAACTTCTGTAAAACTTAAAATTAATATACAGTATCTCGCCAAGTATGTTAAAAACGGGTCAGTGACCCAAAAACTCTCTATAAGTTTGCATTCCTGAGTGTTAACCAAATATGTTAACAAAGGGCTTTTGAAGTTATAAAAAAAAACTGTCACGATTATATTTAGGGTGAAAACGTTCCAAAATGTGCCACTTTTGGACCCTTTATATTAATTTTAAATCTATCCGTAATTGGTATGACTTGCTTACCGAAATCGATATTCATATGTTTTTAAAACAATTATCTTAAGCTCTTTTGTAAAATTAACTTTAATAATATTTTTAATTGAATTTGATAAACTATCTGAAACAATGTTTTTATGAGATTCAAACTCTCCATCAAAACAATCAAGCACGTGCTTTTGCCAAACATTCAACCCTCAGGAGGATTTTCAATTCCGTTTTTATTTAATACTAGCCGCCTTTGGCGATCAGCCGGTTCACCAATCTTAATGCTCGTTAAAATTTTAATAATTAAATATTTTATGTAACTCCTATTTTAATAGCTTCTTCATTAAAATATTTTAAAACTACAAATTTTGATAATCATATAATTCATTCGTAATATTATAAAGGCCTTCAATCATAACGTAATATGTATCCCTCTAATTTTTCTTTAGCTCCCGTAGAATTTATGCTTTAAATTGAAGCGGAAATGGTTTAATTGCAATTAATATAAGGAAATTTTTTACTGAAACGAAGCATTTTTTTTAAATATGAGTACTGAAAATAGAGTCGCTGAGTATTTATACTAAACCTTATGGGCACTAAACAATATCTTTCTTCATTTATGTAATATCTCAAGAAGTTTTCTACAAAATTTTCTCAGATTCATCATGAACAGATCAATTAATTAACAATGTTTAGTTTTATAGAACCTCTAAGAAAGTTTATAGAACCTCTTTAGTTTTATAGAACCTCTAAGAACTCTCTTTTTTCTTAGAACCTCTAAGAAAATAAACAGAATCGTTTGAAATAATCGGCCGAAAAATGTTAAGCCTAGCCTCATTACTGTTGGGAAAAAAACTGAAGCCTTACTCATTTGGCGGTGGGGAAAATGAAAATATTTGTTGACGGGAAAGTTAGTTTTTAATTAATAGTTAAAATTCTAATTAAAAATTCAAGAAAAGGAACCCCAGGTGCACATTCCCGACCTCCAAGGTATACATGTACCAAATTTGGTACCTGTAGGTCAAACGGTCTGGCCTGTAGAGCGCCAACACACACACACACACACACACATTGAGCTTTATATAAGTACTAGCCGCCTTTGGCGACCAGCCGGTTCGCCAGTATTACCACTCGCTACAATTTTCAATTAAATATTTTAAGTAACTGATCTCTTAATAGATTCTCAAATAAAACATTTTTAATCTTCAAATTTTGATAGTTATACCAAACTTATACTGTTGTTTAGATCGTTTCGTTCAATTTACTATATATATTTTGCTAATTTGTTGTCATTTCCGGTAAAACTTCAACTTTAATTTAAAGTGGAAATGATGAAATTGCAATTAATATAAAGATATTTTTAAATAAAACCAAGCGTAAGCGTTATATTTTATTTATCATCTTTATTGTTATTTATTTATTATTATTATTACTGAATATGAGTATTGCAAACAGAATCGCTCGGTATTTAAGTCTTATGTGAAAGACAAAATATTTTTCATAATTTATGTAATATCTAAAACAATAATTCAACAAAAATTTCTCAGATTCAGCATAAAATTCAGTTTTTAGTTTTGCTTTCAAGAGGATTGAAATGAAATCAATAATAACATTTTGTTCCGGCCTATAAATAAATTTCAAAAATTATGAAGTCTAAATTTAATGCAGTAGGGTATCATATTCTGAGAAATATTCTGGACATACCAAATTTTAAATAAATGAATGAATGTTTCTATTTTCCACGATCAACTAAGACTTATTTATAAAGTTTTGAATGTTAAAAATTTAGAAAAACTCAACATTTTCATAATCTTAGGCCAATTAATCTTGAGAAACCTGCGCGCTGATTCGTATTTCCTTTGAAACGATCGATGGAAAATCTAAAATTATCCTTTTTTTATTGAATAGTGATATTCAAATTTTCATTAATCAGTCAGTTTAAGTGATTGATTTAGTTGATTGGAAATTAACTCTTTTTATTTAAATTATTAGCGTTTCAAGAACATTATGTTATTCGTGATTTCCACAGTAGAAACTTAATGTAAAATCAAAAATTCGTTATTTATTAGAGCTTTTATTGAAACAAGTTACCTAAAATATAATCATTTTCCATTTAGACCATTTTAGCAGATCTGAGCCTAACTAAAAAAGGTTTACAAATTAGCTGTGTGGCCCTGATTTGAATGGATATCCTGTTCATATTAAACAAAACTTGCCTTAAAATAAAACTGATTTATTGGATAAATGATATAGAGTGTGTAAAAGATCATAAAAAAATTTTTCTTGAATTTATTTTTTAGAAAAAAGTAATATTTCATATTTGTTTCATTTCCTACAGACACGTGCCGAAAATTATATTTTTGCAGATTTCATTTCCAAAAAGATTTAATTTATTTTTAATTGGAGCTTTAATCAATGTGATGGCAACACTTTGAAAAAAGCTAATTTTTTCCCATGAATGCGAAACGTGCTCGTGCAGCTTAAATTTTATTTTTATTTTGTACGAAAAAAATTGTTGAAAAATATAGTTAAAATATTTATTTAAAAATTAATTAAAAATATAAATTTAATTTTAAGGTGGAAACATTGGTATCATTTAAAAGATAAATTTTTGATCTTTAACTTCATGTAAAAATCGTTTTTCTGCGGTAATATTTTCGGCAGTTATAGCAGAAACACGTCAAAATTTCGCTTAATTTTTAAATAAATAAAATTCTAATTAAAAATTCGAAAAAATAACCCCCAGGTGCACATTATACACGTGCCAAATTTGGTAGCTGTAGGTTGAATGGTCTGGCCTGTAGAGCGCAAACACACACACACACACATTAAGCTTTATTATAAGTATAGATAGATAGATTACATTTTGTTATTTGCAGTAAACTGCTTTAATCGACTTCTTGCGTTTTTTAAAGAAATGCATCCATATTAATAATTTAACAGCCTAAAGAGTCAATAATTTAGGCGAACAAACTTGTTCCCAAAGGCGGCTAGTTATTATATATTAAATCTTACAGGTAATAATATTTTTTAAAAATATTTTGTCAACGTGCTGGAGAGTTTCCACTATAAATCTTGTTAGTTATTCTTTGATAATCGTATCCAAGATATCCCAGGTAGCACAATATTGTACAATATTATATAATATTATTCAACATCAAACAATATTATATGATATTGCAAATATTGTTTTATATCATAAAATATTGTATAATATATTTGTACGACTATGGGTTGATACGAAGATGACAGCAGGCACATCTTCTAGTATAAAAGTTTAAAGTGATAATAATAATAAAATCAACTTTTATTGGTATAGAAACGACATTTCTCTCTTTCTTTGAAACTGGGAAAAGAGATGGCATCCGAAGAAGTGCTTCATCAGACCTGATGGATTCGACCGTCACCTCTGTCTCGGGGTCCTTTTCTGTCTTCCCTCGACACTTCCGGCCACTCCGTAAGTGGACGGACACGTGCGGGCTTTCATCTTCTTCTGTCGCAACAGGAAGAACGCTCACATTAAATGATCAGATTTTCCGAGCTCTAATCTGGCATGGAAAAGATTTGGTGTGGGATCGAATCACCCGAATTCTCTCATTTGGAATGCTTGCGTCGACGCCAAGGCAGTTGGAACCTATGCTTAATGGGCATGACGATGCATTAAACACTCTACAGAGAAAAATTTATTGCTCAAGTTTAGTTGAGTTATATTAACATCCCTTTTTAAGCAGCACTAGGACTATTTGGGGACGGACCTTGTCATTTTGAACCCCTGTCAGATGACGAGACCGACACCTGAGCTGACACACCCTCTCTCTTCAAACTTCCACACCACACCAGCAAGAGGACGTTTAGCCCCGACAGATTTAACGAGCACCAGACCCGCTTACACGTCAGTTTTTCGGTAGAATCGTATTTTGAACCTGAAAGCATCCGGCTTAGAAACCGATTCCTTACCACCAGGCCACTGCGGCACCAGTGTTGTAGTAAGCGTTCTGAAGATTACTCTTATATTTTCAAACGAAGCTAAAAGAAATCCAAATGCCTTAAAGCTTTGAAAATCGAAAATTTATCAATAGAATTGGACGAGAACTCACTTTATCGCAATAACTCTCCTGAATAATAAATTGTAATTTTTTTTCTTTCTTTGAATTGTCGCAGTTCTCTCTACTTAAATCAGTTTGTTGCAATAAATAGAAATTAAAATAATTTATACTTCTGCATGCTTTTTGTTTTCTTCCCTTTTTTTAATTTCATTTTTATTGATATTTATTATAAAATAAAAAGTTTTTGAGTATTGACTGCCATATTATTTGGATGTTTACTCTAGTTAAATGACTTTGAATTGAATTTATATCATTAACTTTTTATCCTCTATGGTTTTAAACCACTCACTATCGAATACTATTAAAAGGATTTTGAGTTACCTACAATCGAAAATAATTACTTCAATGGTTATAAAGTTTTATTTAAATGAACAAGAATGGATTAAATGAACTAGAAGCAAGATAAGACATGTCATAACGATGTTTTAAAAACTTTTCTCTGTTTATAGTGATGAAGTTGTAACTTTTGTTACCCTGTGTGTCGTGTTATTTTCCTAATATATTTTTAAAAATTTTACTTTTAAAATATAACTTAGAACAAACAGCGAAAGGGGCCCTGAAATTCGCACATGTGCCCTCTGTAAAGGATGGTACCTGCACCCTCCCCACATAAAAACTATACACCTTGACAAAGCCGTGAACGCCACATCTGTTCAGATTTTTATTTTCAGAATCTTACATTCGAACACTTTGCCCTTCATAGTACAGCATTGAAAACCGAATATGCATTTTTAATGCCTTTTTTTTCTGACTGAGATCAGAAAAAAGTTTCTGGATTTTTCTAGATCAGAGGTGATCCTTCTCTGGTTCAGGTCCAAATGACGATCTGTGGATGAGTGAATGAAATCCGCTCCGTGTAAAAGGCCGGGACTCACTCTTGGCCCTCGATGGTGCTACTGAAACAAGAGACGCTTCAAATCGCTGACTTCGTTAATGCGCTTATTTATGACAAATGACATAAGCAACAAAACACCCCTATTTATCAATCACTGACATAAATGAATGCGTCCTTGAAGCCTCATAAGTTAAAGTTTTCGAATTCCTGGTGTAAGTAGTGAACACTGATAATCTTCAACCATTGATTTCTTTTTAAAAAGTTATGATTTACCCTTTTGAATCATTACATTGAGCCATTTCCTTCAAATTCTTGTTGCCTTTCAGACAATTTCATATTCAAGTACATTTCACTCAAAGCTTGGATATTTGCTCAATCCTGGGCAAATATTCGAAATTTAGGACATATCTGGAGCATCGGTTCGTTTATTTATTACCTCCTCATCAAACCATACCATATTTAATACTACAACAGTTTTTCTCATTTTAATTTTTGACATTAATTCAACTGTATAATTTAAATTAAAATTTCCTGCCAACTGTATTTGAATCAGTTACAAATGGTATTCGAACATAAGCAATGGCTTGTGCAATCGGCGCTATTTGGGTCATTCCCTTCAAATAATGATTTTTGCTCGAGAATTTGTGCAATGTTCTTCTTTTGATCAAATAAATATCATTAAACTTTTCAAAGCTGGCCTAAAATGCATGGCAAGTGCGTTTGTAACTGTTCATACAACATGTAATGTGGCGTAATTATTTATTGTTGATTGCCATTCCGGTAAAGTTCTTTGTGCGCTTCTTGCAACTTGTTAAAACCATGATGCAATAAACGTGGTTAATGCAAGTCATATAATAGATATTAGTTAAACCTGACATTTTTGCATTTATTTTAGTATAATTTAATAATAAATAAAAATTTTTTGTAAAACTCACTTTTCACAAGAAAAGTGAGAAATTTTTACAAGAACTATGTAGTCACTGCTTTTTAATTAAATTCATAATTAAAATCGAGTATTTCGACTCTTCCTGCATTTGTATGTATAAATTTACTCACTATTTGCTCAAAAATAAATAAAAAAATTTGTGGCATTAAATTATATTTTACTTTATTTCAAATTATTTGGAAAAGTTATTGCAAATTAGGGCAAGATTTTCTAATATAGTGATTTGTTTTTGTGGAAAACATACTTTCATCGAAATGATTAAAAGAAGAAAAAAATGATTTACTCTTTAGAATATAGATAACTGGTTGTTCACGAACGAAGTCATACATTTCTCGACCACTGGCAACAGCTGAACATCCCATTTGTTTTTCGAGGCTGACTTCGATGAGGCGCATTTCGCACCCAGGTGAAAATGCAAATTTGAAGCACTTCTGACATCGATAAATCTATTTCTAGGGAAGCGCAAGAGTTTTCTGGAGCGTCGCCAGGAGGTGAGGAAGGATTCTAAATGGTTGCCAGATTCCCTCCATCAAACCATTTGGTTTATTTTTTGAAAATGCCTTCCCTATCCAAGGGGCATTTAAACGGAGAAGTACCACGACTGACGCAGTTCCGAAGTCGCGTGATTCTTCCTGTTTCGAACATTTCCACGTCAAAATATAATACACATAAAAAGCTCGGACATAAAAAGGAAACTAAACGATACTTTTTAGAAGATTAGCCGGATGCAAGACCAGAAACTGATCCCATTCCTCTTATAATAAATGAATTCGTCCACTATTATCACAAGTTGTTAGACCCGAAAAGAAAAAGAAAAGAAAAAAAAGAAAAAAAACTGAGAGTGTGTGAGTGCTATCAGAACCAAAGGTGCAAGGCTTATTCTAAGGACTGTAACCCAAACAAAAAAAGGTTGCAGATTCTATAGAATGATGAGCAATATATATATTTTTTAAATCATTTATAAAATTACAATCTACATGTTAAAATTGATTGCTATTACATGCATAAAAAATATTTGCATTAAAAATTTTTGGGTTAATTTAGCTTAGTTGTATTAACGTCCCTTTTTTTAAAGCTACACTAGGGTTATTTTGAGACGAACCTCGTAATTTTGAGCCACGGTCAGACGAAAAGGACGGTACCTGAAAGAAATAAAATTCCATTATATTTTTTATTGTGTAAATGAAATATTCTTGCGTTTTGTAATATATAAGAAATAAATGTAAGAGTAACCAATCTAAAGTAAGAAGTATTTTGAAAACGAAACGAAAGAGTTTCGAAATTGCAACTAAAAATTATTTCTTATTCAAACTAAAACCAAAAAAGGAACAGGAAAAACTTCATAGTATTTATTTGCATAGTATTTCATAGTATTTTTATTTGATTTTTTTTATTTGGTTTATTTGATTTTTCTATTAACTTGATTTTAATACTTTTGTAAATAAATGTAAGATATATTTTGCATCCAAAAAATTAATACGAAAGCGTTACCCAATAATATTTTGATGCTTGAATATTTTTTATTCCATTTATGATGATATACAATATTATAATAACCACAGTTAAGGCAGATTATACTATTTATGAAATTTGAGACTTATGAAAGGGATATTGAATACTTAAAAAGTCGATAAATTTACATAAACGATGCTGTAATTGTTATTATTGTTGCATTAATTATAAAGAGTAACAATTTGTTCAGTATGCTTGTAAAATTAAATAGTTACAATCCTATAAAGTATAAATAGAATTCCAATGTTTCAGTAATTTCTTATAATTCACAAGTGACACTATATGAGCCGACGAGTAAAACTTCCAGCTTGCTACAAGGGCAAAGACTATATGGCTAAAATATTATGGCTATAGAAAGATTTCTTTTACTTTGAATGCACTTTGACGGCGAATATTTTTAACACGGATGAATGCTTATATATATATATATATTAATAAGGAATGATATTTATTTCAAGAAATGCATGATATCAGTGATATCTGAATGTCAAATAAAACGCTTTTGACAGTTTTAAATTTGTGAATGCGCCCCTAACTGCATTTTTTTCAATCGTCATTCTAACGGAAAAACTACGCATAGGAATGAGCTGAAATTTTGCATGCTCCATAAAATGTCCTTCCATTTATGCTCCAAATTTAAGTGTGTTGGCATTAAAAAATATTTAAATTCCAATTCTTAAATTTTTTCGCATATTATTTTATATGTGCAGTATGCCTTATATTTTCAGATTAAAAAGAGTTGAAAACAATAGCTATATATATATATTTTAAGACGAGAATAAAACTTTAAAGTTTTATTTAAACATCAGAAGTCAACATACTGTTAACTCATAATTTCGAAACGAATAGACCTAAACAAATGGAAGTTGGTTTCCTTCTGAAATAGTTTTGAAATTTGATGTGAAAAATGGGTGTTGTTATTGTAGATTTTGAAATTTATTCTCATTTCATCATACATTCAGTCCCCTATGTTTGGTAAAGTTTTCGTTTTTTGTGTGCTAAATAGAACAACGATAATTGTGGCAATCAGAATTATCATTCACTGAAGACCTGCCCGAGATAGAGATTATTGAAGTCCTAAAATTGCAATGCTGTCCCACAGGCAACTCTTTGAAGATGCGGTGTGCATTAATTTTCGATAGGGTTATGTATATTATGAATATTGTATATTTTTTCTTTCGAACTATGTATATTTTTTCTTTCGAATGTATTCGTATAATTAGTGCAAGCTACGTCAGTAAATTCACATAATCAGTACATACATGAATCATGCACTTTATGAGAAGTTTTGAACGCAATTTAGAGTCTGCTCTTTTAATCTGGTTTAAAGTGCCTAATTTGCATTTTCTTTTGATTTTGAGGCTTCTAATGAGAGAACATAGATATCTGTTTTTTTTAATTATTATTTTGTTTTGAAATATGCATCTCTATAATTTTCAGTATATAATCTAATATATAAAAATGAATTTTTGTTTGTTCGTATTTTATTCTCGGCCGTACCGTTCACCCGATAGCGATAAAACTTCGCCAACTTATTGCTTTGAACCTGGAAAATCCATGTTTTTCACAAGACCAATTGTATGTTGGATGCTCGCGAGTCGGAGAGCCACGAAATTTGTTTTTCCTGAAGACGGAGGAACAAAAAAAAATATCATCTACCCTAAATCACTTGAATAATGAAGTTGAAAAAAATGGAATTAATATTATTTATACTTCTCCTTTATATGTCATTCCATTTCAGTGCAGGTATTTATGAAGGTATCAAAATGCAGGTATTAATTAAGTTTCAGCTCCATTGCTTTTATATTACAAGATAGAAGAAAAAGGACCTGATCTAACAGTGTCCCTGCCAAAATAGTATTTTCGTTAATATCCAGCTGATTTGAAGAAGGCTTAGGGCTGAAGTTAATATGCTAGGTTACATATTTAACGTTTTAGTTTAAATGTATCGATCGAAAAGACGCGAAAGATTTATTTCCTGATGCATCTCCTATTTTTCTCACAGAAATTGGTTTTATTCATTACCATTGTTGCATTAGTACCACTAGGCTAATCTGACCAGATTGCAAAACTAGCTAAACGTGTACATTTCGATATCACGATATTGTACTTTTAATTAATATCTTCCCATCTTGAAGAAAATATCCAAACTGTTCAGTAAAATTTTAAACGATACTGAAATTCTCATGTTAATGAAGTTTCAACCCACACTTTTGGACTTCAAGATAGCAAGAGGTGTATTGTTAGGTTGACCTCTCCCTGTTCTGAATGAAATCAGCTTTTCCGTTAAAATCCTTCCATTTAAAAAATGATGCTAAAACATCTTGCTTTAGGATATCGGAAGTTAAGACGTGCAGTTTTCTGAGTATTTGATCGATAAGATTACAAGATAAAGATTGATTTTTCGATATATCCATCGGTTTTCTTACCGAATTTGGCCTTTTCGTTAAGGACTTTCTATTTTGAAGAAAATATCAAACAGCTTGATAAAATTATATGGGAAATGAAAAATGTACATATTTTTGAAATTTCACCTCATTTGCTCTTACAGATTCCAATATAGTTGAAGGCGTATTTTTCGACAGATCTCGTCGTGTGCCCAATAATATTGGCTGTTTTATTGATATTCATCGGTTAGAAGGAAAATGTTCAGACAACTTTCTGGTATGATGCCGGTGTTTAATGACCTTTTGACTACCAATTTTTTAAAATCTTTTTCTCTGCAATCGTGTAGAAAATGAAGATAATATCTTCTGTGTTAGACAAATCTATTTGATTTTTAAAACCCCCGTGGCCCCATGGCTAAATACCCCCCTCCCTCCTTCCCACACCAAAAGTCATGCATCTGACCTCCGACCCGCCACGAAGGCATACGGAAAAATTACTGGATGACTGGACCGCCGCAACAGCAACACTGGCGAGAACTGTAATGGAGTCCTAAGGGCCATCACCGGCCACGGTACAACCCTCCCCGAAAGAAGTACGTCCCGTCATCGATGGGAGGAGCCAGATTCCCTACCTATTTGTGTACCTTCCAGGGTCACGAGATCCAACCACCATGTCGGAAGCATCTCATCCTCCTTTCGAGGTGCACCCCGGAGCTTCCCTCCACAATGAAAAAAAAACTACTCTTACTTATAAGTATTTAAGCTGATTTTAAAAGGTTAGTGGGAGGTATATGTCCCGTTGGTAGTCAAAAAGATAATTGCAAAATAGAGTTTGAAAATGTTCAACAAATTATTTGTTTCAAAACCAAAAAATGTCTCAAATCATGATATACAACTAACTACTCACATTCGACTTTAAATCCCTTTTCAGAGAGCGTATCTTCCTAGTGATGAAATGTAATTTTTGCTTCAATCCTTGATTCATAACCGAGTAAAGAAAGACCAAAGTTCGACCAAAGATACAACTCAACCCTATGACTGGACATCAGAATTGGAATACTCTCTTAAATAGCAGTTCATATCCATTCTTTCAATGATCCTTATCTTCATTCAAAAGGTGACCCAATTTCAGAATATTCCAGAAGCTTCAGAATTTCAAAAATTTATTTTTAAAGGCTAAACATAGTAGAGATGCCTGTGATTACGATTGTAATGTGATAATCTAACTATTATACAGTTTCAGCCTACGGCGAATTTCAAGAATAAAAAAATGTTTATTTTTTCATGCATTTTCTTTTTGATCAAAGTTTGCCTGATAGTTAATATCTTTTCAATATTAAGAAAAAGCTAAAACAGTTTGTCTTACGTTATTCTAATTTCAGATATTTGAATTCAAAATGTTTCAGTCTTATAGACTGCAAAAGAACAAAATGTTTATTTTCCGATGCATCTCGCAGTATTTTCAAGGAAATTGGTCTTTTCATTAATATTCTTTCAAACTCAAAAAACATTCAAAGATCTTAATTAAATTACATGGGAAATAAAAATATACCCATTAATTAAATTTCAACCCTTTTGTGTTATAGATTCCAAAATAGCAAAAGGTATATTTTTCATCCGACCCTTCCATGTTTTCTCTGGTACAGGTTTTTTTAAAATAACCCTTCAATTTAAAAATATTAAAACAGCTTGTTTTATGATACGGAATGTTAAGATATACATATTTAACAAATTTCCGTTTAATCGATCTTTTAGACTGCAATTTAATGAAAGGTATAGGTTTCGGTACTTTTACCGTTGTTCTATTCGAAATTAGGCTTTTCATTAAAATTCTTAAGTTTTGAAAAAAGGTTAAAACTGCTGATAAGATGAAATAGGAAATGAATTGTAAGAAAAATTAATAAAGAATCAGCCTATTCGCTATCACGGATTCATGGAAAAACAAATGAGCATTGTGTACAGTTTTAAACAAATTTATAATTAATAAATATTCTGTTTCAATTTTTTTTGTCAATTATATCGTATGCAGAGTTTTCTTATATATATATATATATATATGCTAGTTTTCGCAAAAAAAAAAAAAAAAAAAAAAAAAAAAAAAAA
>JAPMOR010104497.1:149880-228401 GCA_026543865.1 Argiope aurantia
CAAAAAAAAAAAAAAAAAAAAAAAAAAAAAAAAAAAAAACTAAGACTTGCTCTCTTAAATATCCTTATTTATTCCCAACAGTTAAATTTCATAAAAATTCATTAAAATTCAGATTCGTTACCTGTAGCACTGGCAGTTATAATTACTATACGGGTAAACATTTCTTTAAATATTTAAAAATTATCCTGGACAAAGTAAAAGATGAAGACAACTTTATTATTTCTAGTAACAAAGAAGTTCTGGATTTTCTTAAAGATAACAACATTAATAAACTTAATACTTTTGATTTCGAAAATTTATACACTAATCTACCTCATGAAAAATTAATAAAGGTTTGCACTTTTATCTATGACGAATATTTAAATGAAAATGTCATTCCTAAAAATAACTGGCTCGAGTTATGTAATTTCAATATTACTGAAAATTACGTTTTTAATGGTATTAATTTTTATAAACAAGTTAAGGGCATTCCAATGGGAACAGCTTTCTCAAGTTCTTTAGCTAATATTTTCCTACATTACTATGAGAAAAGAGTAATTAAATATCATTTAATAAACGCGTGGAGATATATTGATGACCTACTTTTGATTAACTTCGACAATACTAATATTGTTACTAATTGCTATCCAAAAGATTTAATTCTAACAGAAACGAATAAAAATCAACTTGAGGTTACCTTTCTGGATTTAAAAATCGAAATTGCTAAGGATAAAACAATAGTTGGCGATAAATACGATAAAAGGGATGAATTCAACTTTAAAATAACAAAACTATGTAATTACCATTCCAATCTAAACTCTAAAATTTTCAAAAATCTAATTTTCTCACAAGTTAACAGGATTAAAAGGGTTTGCAATAATAAAAATTCCTATATTGAAGCATCAAACAACCTCATTAAAAATTTAATTAAAAATGAATTTCCTAAAAATTATGTCAATTTTTTAATTAAACAAGGTATGGTTTGGGATTAATCCTTTGGCTTAAATAAAAATAGAACTTTCCTTGCATATTATATCACTCAATAGATGGCGCTGGGAGCCTGCAATTTTTACCTAAATTACCGTTAACTTTGTGTTTTAAATAAGCGGGAATCGCAATCGATAGCTTAAAATTTCCTTGAATGCTGATGGTATGTTCTTGCCTTTTCGTTTTTTCTTTAGTGTTATTTAATGGTATTTTGGTTTCTATTGTTATTTTTGTTATTGTATTTTTACTTATTAGTAATTTTTCTTCTAATTTGTTGTTTTGTATTTTCCTTTCTGTTAAAATGGTATATCTCTTGGGCCTAATTTCAGGGGATTTTCGGGTCACGAGGAATCATTATTAGACTTCATTGTCTGCATTTCCTTAACAGAAAAAATCCCTTTTTTGAATCCCTGCCTGAGGGTGACCCTTGAAAAAGTCTTCAGGCCGGATTCTTTTTTATATTTTTTTTATTTGGTTTATTTGTTTTTTCCTATTAACTTGATTTTTATACTTTTGTGTATATATAAAGAATGAATTCAGTTTTTAGGAAATTTTCCTTTTTTTATATTTAATTTCGAGGAAGAATACGTTGTCCATGTGACATAAAATGTTATTTATTTAATGAATGCATGCCCTACCATTATAACTGGCATATATATTGAAAGATGCATTGGGAAGAATATTATAGTTAAAAGTAATTTTATAGTTTAAGATAATAATGGCAACAAAGCTGTATAGTTGAAAGTAATTTTCAAATTCCTCAACTATCTTGTTTTGAAATTATTTTTGTAATTTATAACATAACTTTAACACTGTAATTTATGTTTTCAAACTAAATTTTTCCTACGGTTACTTTCCAACGTACATCAAACTTATGAAGAAAACTTTAAAAAACATTAGAATGTTTAAGAGATTTGTATGAATTTTTCATATAAATATTTCTTGTTTAGTATAATTCTTGTTCTTAAGGAAAAGTTGATTCGATTAACAAGTTCGTTTAATTCTTGTATTTAAAAGAAATTCAGTTCAAGAAATTGAAAAATGCAAGCTTGAAGTTAAAAAGTTAAAAAAAAAATTATTATTATTCTTTAGTAATTATTAGGAAAATTTAAATATTTATTAGATTAAAAATTGTCCAAAAATACTTTATCATTAAAAAATTTAGTATCAATACAATAATTTTTAATGAGAAATAATTTTTTAAATAGGTATATTTTAAAAAGATATTTATTTATTTTACCAAAAATAACAACAATAGCTGTAAAAGATTTTGAATAATCCAAATTTGAATCTGAGAAGTTCCTTACCATTTATCTCACTTCATATAGTATTCAATAATATCAATTGAAGTAATATGTTTAATTCTAATATATATCGCAATATATATCCCCCAATAAACGAAGTCTAATTATAAGTTCATAATTGTCTTCGTTTGTTTCTATTATTGCGTTATTTTGTTATAAAATAATGTGAAACTTCGTTTCCCACATCCGTGCTGTATATTTAAGCTGATTCTTCATTTTCTATTATTCTTTATCGTTTAGTCTTATAATTCAAATTCTCATAATTAATTTTGGCAAATAATTATTCACTTTAAATAATTAAATAGAAATA
This sequence comes from Argiope aurantia, assembly GCA_026543865.1. Classification (NCBI taxonomy): domain Eukaryota; kingdom Metazoa; phylum Arthropoda; class Arachnida; order Araneae; family Araneidae; genus Argiope; species Argiope aurantia. The sequence goes on from JAPMOR010104497.1 coordinate 152,461, forward strand.
CATAATTACTTTATTATAAATATAAACTGAATTACTGTGTGTTATTTTAAAATAAAATTTCTTTAATTTTGAGCCCCCCCCCCCCCACCTCCTGTAGGAAAATTTCTGCTGCCATATCAAGGTAAAAAAAGGGGGGCGGAGATTAAAGTAGACATTTCTCAATATTAGATTAAAGGTTGTTTATAAAGTTCAATGCCAATATAATACTGTAAATAATGACATTTAGAAAGACTCGGCCAATTAGTTAAATAACGAATTTGGAAAGATCATAAGCTATGTTTATTTGTTGGATATTCTATTCCATTTGCTGGTGGTATTTTATAGATTTTGGATTTTCTTTTAATTTTACTAAAATACCTCTCCCAATTCCTTTATTATCACATTTCCTTCTTCATTCACCAAATAATAAAAAATAAATATAACACATTGGACTAAGAATGACAGAGTCCGATGAATACACTCATAGAAATCTAGTTAGTGCCATTTTTTGATTTTTAGTTAAAATTCACATAAAATATTGTATGTCGACACATATTATAGACAAATCAAATATTATAGACAAAATCATTACAGTAAATCTTTATAGACAACATTGGGTCAACCGCTGGGCAGCACAAGCGGGAACTTTACAATAATAAGGTGCTTGCTGTGTTTTTATCCCCATTTCATAATGAATTCGGGGAGACTGCAGTCTTTCCAGTTTAGAGAAATTTGAATAGTTTCCTATATTTCAATTTCTACACATTTTGAAGCTGAATTCCTGAATGAGAGAAAACGATTAACTGAGCAATTATTTACATATTGACAATCATTAACACATTTACAACTAAGCAATCCAGGTTTGGTGTCAACCGTTATCTCTTTACATTTAAGATGCTCCACATTCAAAGTCATTATAAGTGACAGATATCATTCTACTCAAGCTTGTTTAAGGTGAAGATTGCTATAAACAGCAATGAATAATTAATTTTTATTTAACAAAATTGAGTATTATTGCGTTTATTATTTTAATGGCCTTTTATTTTTCTAATTTTAAATTCTTATTTTAATTTTTGTGTTATAGTAAAAGTAAGGTCATTATATAAAACCAAGATCATTGCAAAATTAACTATCCGTCAAATAAACTTTTATGTGGATTTAAAGTTTGATCATTGATGCCATTTTGCTCTGCGTCCTTATATACTTGACATCTGATAATATAAAGCGTCGAACAGTGCGTAATGAATGGTTCGATAACATCTGGTTATTCATAGAATGCATCGCTTTTTTTACTCAGGTATAATTATTTAAAATTCTCAGAATAGAAATATTTCAGTTGAGAATAATTACTCAGGCGCGGTTATGAAAGTGAAAACATTATTTCAAATAATTATGCCACTATTGAATAAATAAATAGATTGGTTTCAATTTATATTGAAGATAATATAATGAAGATTATATTCCAGATTATATTCAATTTATATTGAAGATTATATTCAAGATAATTAAAGGGAATATACTACTCCTAAACTTATTGAGCATGACATTGAATTTCAAGATCTGAAACAGAGCATAAAGATTCATTGCTTAGCACCGAGAAAAAAAATGATGAGGAAAAAAAACATGTAAAAAAGAAATTTCGCGAAAGGTGGATGCCTCTGTTTCTCATATTATGAATGCATAATATGGATTATTTTTTTATCATTGAAAAAAGCTAAATAAAAGAATTAAATTAAAATGCTTAAAATGGATTTAAAAAAAAGAACGAGGAATTATCAAATTAATTTCGAAAATATTCAAAGGATCGTTACAATGTCTATTAATCGATAGGTTTTTCTAATGGAAGTGTCTCAATATAATATATATGATTTGTGGGCAAACCTTCCAAAATCATAATTGAAGAAGGATGGTTTGACATTTTAGCATCTCAAAAATACACTATTATGCACTAACCACCATGCTAATTATAGGATTAATGAATGAGCAAAATGGTTTTTTTCTCTATAATAACAACAACAATAAAAAAATTGTCACAGGATAGGTAGTTTTACTGATAAAGAATAACTTGATACATAAAACAATCAAATACTTTATGACTTAGAATGTATAAATTTTCTTTCCAACCTTGTATTTTATTCCTGTTAAGAATGAAGAAAGGTCAATCCTTTCTCTTTAACAAACCGAAACTCATTTCAATTTAAAGATGTGCTTGCTACTTTTCTTTGAGAAAGATCCACTTATGTATTAAATCCTAGTATTATATTCTTACATCTTTATATATTCGTAAAAGTAAATAAAAATTAGATAAAACTACAGCGATTTTAATTTTTTGACCCAGAAATTTTTTTGTTTTTAGCTAAGAGCGTAGTCTGTAGCTTACCTTAAAAGGTTGTAGGAAGTGCATTGCGGAATGGCAACAAAAATGTTTGGGAAATGTTTTTTAACGATTATAATGAAATTTGTACTCGCCGTCTCCTAGTGTGAAATTATGTTAATAAAGATTTATTAATTCCACTAAAGAAGTATGATTTGCTGTCACTGGAATTTCCTGTCATAGCGCCAACAGCATTCATCTCGTCTCATCAACTTGTTGTTTATCAAGTACGTAGAGATTAATTTTTGTGTGGTGTTTTTTGATTAATTAATGTTTTGACAATCAAAGATCACTTTCAGAATTGTCTATTTTTTAAAGTTAGAAATGTATTGAAATATATCTTTAAATACGCCAATATCCATATTTAATTATAATCAACATTTTCATCGCAGATGTTCCATTGTTGTGTTTAATTCTAGGTACAATAACATCCGATGTTGGATAGTAATTTCAATTTGTCTTCATGGCTACTTCGAGTAGTGGTCGGCGACGAGTCGCAACCAAGCTGTATGCGGCCGAGGATCAAGCTTTTAATCAAATTGCAAAAGAAGTAAGTGAAATATTTGGGTGATGAATACTTACATCTGTAACGTTCAATTTTTGAATGTGAAACTGGTATTTCAGTATGCATGTTTTGTGTTTTAAAATCTTAAATTTTCACTACAATGAAAGCTTTTTGGGTAATTTTAGTTAAAAGAAGTATTTTGAATATACTGTTGTGTACTGTCATTTCCATTTAGTTATACTATTCCTTTGTTTGTGGTAAGGAGTTACTATATTTTCACAATTTTCAAAATTTCTTACATGTAATATTTGATGAATTTATAAATGCACTGTTATTAATATCTGGAAATCTTGAACTAAATATTATTTAATGCTTTTTTTATAATTATATATGTTTTACTTTATTGTAAAAGATCTGCAGTTATATAAATGCTTATTGTGTTTCTCTGCTAATCAATATGAATAACTGTTAAGCTCCATTAATAGTTTGTATATTAATAATACTAAAGTTAATTTTACATCAAAATAATCAAATAATCAATTTTAATACATCAAAATAATCAAATAAATCATCAAAATAATAGTCTATGCATCAAAATAATTTTTTTCTGGATGCGTTTTTTTAAGCATGAGGAAGATTTTGTGAGAGTGAAATATTTTTTTTTATAATCTGCCCAAGGAACAAATTATTTTTCATTATTATTAATATATATATAAGAGAACAAATTTTCTTTTGTTTCATCGTTAAAATGAGAGCTTCGTCGGCAGAAATAGCATCAAGATGATTACTTATAGTCCCTTTACAATTCTAATTTTTATGAGTATAATTAAAATTGTGCTGGCACTTTAAGGTATACTTTGACCAGTGTTAATCATAAAATAATTCTGATTTTAAGCAGCATTATTTATTTAAAATAACACATTTATTTGCAAATGTAGAAATTAAAATTTTGTTTCCTTTTACTTTCTAATTATTTAAGACTGTATCATATTATGACACTTTTTAAGGTCTCCTGTCAATCAGAAATATTATTACTTTTCTAAATTTTTAAAATTTTATTTACTTGCACCAAACAGTCTTAGTATGTTTGGAAGTGGTAATATTTTTAACAACTTTTCCTTTACTTTTTAAAATGGGAGAAATGGAAAATCCAAAAAAAGAAACAAAATGTTCAACTCCCCTGTGTTTATTTTTGTATGACATTATATGTCTTATAAAAAAGGTTTCAGTGAATATTTATGACAGTTAACTAAAAGAGTTGAATTTTTATTATTTAAATTATAATACTATGTATCAGAAAAATTATTAGATTATTTTATCTTAAATAATGTTGTTTACTTATTAAAGGAAATTTTATAGATGTTTTAAATATTCTAACGTATAATCTTCTGAATTGCTACTTAAAGTGCTCAGTCAAATTTTGTGCCACTGTTTAACCCTCTTATTGCTCACTAACTGGCTCTACCTGGCTGTGCGAGTTTTATACTAATGGTCCATTTGGGGACCAGTTTCTTTTTCAAATGATGAAATGATGTAAAGCAAGTGCATCCTTTTCATAACTTTCTTTATATCCTGCACTCCTTGTTGGAAATAAAAACGGATCTATTAATATAGAACTTCAATGAACAGATTAATAGTGAACGGATTAAAATTTACTAATAACTTGTTAAAAAATTGGAATAAAATTTTCAATATATATAAATATATTGCACTAAAAATTGCATATAATTTTTAAAACCGTATTAAAATACTTTCATACTGACCAAAGCTCCATGAATCTGAATATTGCTCGGCTTGCCATTTTTAACTAAGCAAAAACGATTATCTCAAGGTCATTTCTTTGAAATATAATTTATTATTATTTATGTTAACAGTTCATGCAGATATTTTAATTTAGAAAAAAAAATATAGAAAGATATACCCCAAAACATATAGTTATGAAATGGTCTAAAAGCAAAATTAAAGTCATTTTGTATGTTATGTAGTCTTATTACTTGGATTCTTGATGTCTTTTTCATAAACTTATAATATTTGATGGTGTTACATTTTCATTGTTTATTGTAAAAATTCTTTGAAAAAAGATTATTCTTGTGTATCATTGCCTTCCCATTGAAGCATAATTTCTTGATTAATTTTTTATTGATAATGAATCTTACAACAATCAAAATATATTTACATTATAAATGCAAGCAATTGGCAATTCTCCTGTAATTCAGAAATTTTGCTCTATATGCTAAAATTCTTTACACCTCTATTTTGTTCATTTTGACTGAATTTTATTAATGATTAGCCGCCTTTGTTGACCAGCCAGCACGCCAATCTTGATGCTCGTTAAATTTTTTAATTAAATACTTTATATAACTTGTCTTTAATATCTTCTCTTCTTAAGCAAAATATTTTTAAGCTTCAAATTTGGATAGTCATATAATTCACTCATACTATTACAAAGACCTTAAGCCATAATGTACTATGCTTTTCTATGACTTTAATCGTCTGTCAGCTCCTGTAAAATTTCAACTTTAAATTAAAGTAGAAATGATTAAATTACAATGAATATTAAAAACTTTTTTTTTACTGAAACCATGCATTTTTTTAAAAAATATGAGTATTAAAAACAGAATCGTTCAGCATTCAAGTCTTATGTGTACTACAGATTAATTTTCATCATTTAAATAGCATCTTAAGAATTATTCTACAAAAATTTGTCAGATTTATCAGAAAATTCAATAAATAAAATAATTATTTATTTCATTTAGATCATTTTAATATATGCTTTTCCATTAAAAGTTTTTAAAACAGCCATTGAACCTCCAATTGAAAGGATATATATTAAACCATGTTTGTTTTGAGCAAAAATGACTTATTGAATTAATAATGTAGATGTAAAAGACCATATAAAAACATTGCCTCATATTTATTTTTTAGAAAATATATATCTTATTTACTTCATTTCACACTGACACGTAAAATGACACTTTCCTAGGTTTGCAGTAATATTTGACTTAATTTTTATTTTGAGCTTTTGTCAGTTTGATGGCAATTTGTTGATAAAGGCTAATGCTTTCCCCATTGATCTACAACGTGCTCGTGCAGTTTAAATTTTATTTTTATTTTGTACGAAAAAAATTGTTGAAAAATATAGTTAAAATATTTATTTAAAAATTCATTAAAAATAGAAAATTAATTTTAAGGTTGAAACAATGGTATCATTTAAATGATAAATTTTTGATCTTTAACTTCATGTAAAAATATTTTTTGTGCGGTAATATTTTCGGAAGTTATATCAGAAACACGCCTAAATTTCACCTAATTTTTAAATAAATAAAATTCTAATTAAAAATTTGAAAAAATAACCGCCAGGTGCACATTTCCGACCTCCAAGGTATACACTTGCCAAATTTGGTAGCTGTAGGTCAAATGGTCTGGTACGTAGAGTGCCAACACACACATATTCAGCTTTATTATAAGTATAGATTTAATACTTTTAATTGTATTAACTTCTTGCTTTCGATAATTTCAATTTATTATTAAAAATCCTAATTTTAATTTTTTTTTTTGTATTATCTTCAAAAAATAAATATAGGATTGCCAAAGCACCAGAAAAAGTGGAAAAACATAGGAAATTTGAAAATTTTCATAAAAACTAGGAAAATACAAAAAATTTTAAGTTTCTTAGGGTCCCCCCCCCTCCCTTTAAATACCAAATGGTTCTTATTGTAAGATGTTGGTGTGAATGAACCAATAGAATCTCCACAAGATATTGGAAGTCTATATTTCTAAGGCATACTTCTGCAATAGAATTGTTTCAGAATTTTAAAGAAGGTGCATCAGGTTTGAACTTCTAGTTACTTTTACAAATTAGTATGGGTGGACCAAAAGTAAATTAAAAAATTGTAAAACATGTCAGAAAAGAACTTCCATGTAAAAAGTATTGCACAATTTTAGATCTGAATACTCTTGTATCAATCATGAGTGATAATATTATAAATGCTTATTGAAATAAATTGATTCTGTCTAAAATTAGCTTCTCTTGTATTGCTTATATTCGTCAGCGATTTCTTAAAAAAATTCAGACATATGAACCAATAGTGAGTTCCTAAAAGAAAATTTTTCTAATTTTTTGAAAACATTTAATCAAAAACATTGTCAAAAGAAATTAATTGAAGAAGCAAAAAAAAATTATACTTATTTTTGATAGAACTTGATGATCTTAAAAATCTAAGGCTGAGAAAAAATACCAATATTGGAATAATGACTCCAAATAATTTGATTACTAGTGGAGCTACTGAAACAAAAGCCTTTTTACCAGAGTGTTTTGTATTTGTGAAAACTATAAAAAAATATTTGAATGCATGTCCAAAAATTTAAAAAAAAAACTATCTTGTTTAAATCCACATTTATTGAAAAACTTTGCTTTTTCCACTCATTAAAAGTATGATTTATTGTTATTCCATTATAACTAGCACATGTATGCTGTTATATATGGATTAAACAACAACTTTTGCACTGTTCAGGCAGCTGTATATAGTCTAGAAAACCCTGTTTTATTCTAAGTTTTGTTTTTGCTGATATTTCTTTCTTTTCTCTTTTTCACCCCTCTTTCTTCATGCATGCAGATGCATTTAATTTTCCTTGGCTTTATGGATATTTTGCTGACAATATCTTGGCTTCCTGCCTTCGGCTATTCATATACCTTAAAAAAACACTCAAGAGGCTCTGTCTAAAAAACCACTGCTATCAATACTTGTATGTTACTTCTTACTCATCATCCGGTGAAAGTGTTGGATGTGCTCTTAAAAAGCACTGTCTATTCTTTCATTAAAATGGATATGTTTTTTGCCTTTGATCAGAATTGGGAAATAATTTTGCAGTACAAAGTGGTGAGTGCTGGCTTCTACATTTTTGCATACTCTTATTTAACTGCTCCATATCTTTAAAGATGAAATTTTGCAATCGAATTTTCAGATACTCTGGGGTTCTGTAATTTCAGACAATAGTATGTTTCCCTTGTTGATTTGATATTTTAAGAACTTATTTTAGAATTTCTGTCTATATTAAAAGAAGAATGGTCAAAATAAACTACTTAGTGATGTTTTTTAATTATGAGTTCAAAGACTTCCTTTGCTGATTTTGGGCAGGAAACACAGACACACTAGGAAAAGTGTTATTTCTTAGCTAATTTGGATAAAAACCAAATTTGGAATCAAGGTTCAAGAAAAATTTTCTTGTGTTCAAGATTCAAGAAAAATTTCAATGTTGTCTGTATTTCACCAGACGATGGTCCCGAAGATGTGCAAAATCATTACATTTTTCACATTGTTTTCATAGTTTTATTTTGCTATTGTGGTTTTCATTTTGCTGACATTCATCATGTTAGTGTGCATATTCTGTTAGTTTTAAATATTTAGATGGTAAATGTAATAAAAATGATATTTTACTAAGTTTTTTTATTAATACTTCACATGCTATAATGTTTTATGCCTTCATATTTGTTATCATTACACTTCATATTATCTATATATTCACTTAAATTTGTCTTGGACTATATATTAAAGTTTCTTTGGGGAAATCTTGTGTTTTTTTTTAAATAAATATAAAAACTAATTGGGACTGTAGTTTTGATAATTTTTTGCAGTACAATTTCTATATGATTCACACTTTTTGAATGTTTTTCCTTCATACATTGCTTATTTTTTATTTATTTTCCCTTCTATTTGCATCCCTGTTAAAAGGGATGGGAATAGTATGGAGGGGTAAAATTTTCATTTCCACATAACTTCTTTATAAATAGAAAAAGAAATCAAATTAAGCAAATTAGCATCTCATTAAAACTTACAATTTTTGTATCTAAACTTTTTCAATAGCTGCAATTGCTTAGAAATTAAGGGTTGAAAGGTCTTAACTCTTATTTTCACTTTAACACTATCTGTATCAACACATTTAATTAAATAAACACTTTCTATGGTTGCTTTCTTTTCTTAATTGGATTTCATATAAATGCATTTAATAGCTTGAAGAAGACTAATAAAATAAAAATAAAGAAGCAGAAATATTTATCCACAAAATTATGCAAAATTTCAGGAAATTTCAGAAACTGCACTTGCTTTATTTCTTTGGAATGTATTTAAATATATTTATTTTATAAAACATGATAATATAAATCTATTAAATATTTATTTTGCAATAAATGCTAAATTATGCTATATCAGTAAAGTTATTATTTATGTCATAATTCAATAAGTAATATTTCACTTTCCCCTCTTCCTAAAGGATTAAAAAGAAATTAAAAATATTAATTAAGATGATAAAGAATCTTTGCCTTCCACCTTACCAAGAGGAACTTTTTTTTGGTTTTAATCAGTTGGAGAAAAGGGGGGGGGGCATCCAAAATTCACAACTATTAATTATCATTGATCGCCTGTTAATAGATTTTCATAATTATTATTTTGCCAATGAACTGCAATTAATAATAAAAACATTTATTAAAGAGAATGCGAAAAAAATTTTTAAAGACTTTCGGCCTCCTCCTTCCACATTTTAAAAAAAGAACGTTAGTTACTGTTCATGGTATCTGCCCAGATATATTGTCTTATTACATTTCAGTACATGCTGTATTTGATGATTTTTTCTTTTTTTAGGCTGAAGCCCGTCTGGCTGCCCGACGTCAGGCACGAGCGGAAGCAAGGGAGATTCGAATGAAAGAACTGGAAAAGTTGCAAAAAGAGGTATGTGCAGACTGTAATTAATCTGCATCTTTGAACTAAAATGAGCTTTCAAATAGATGGATGTTTTTTTACCATTGAAAAAAACCCGGAAGTGGATTTTAATAGATAAGGTTTTCAAAATGAAAAACCATCAGAGATAACAGAATAGTGGCTTGACAACTTTATCCTTCAAATTCATCATATGCAAATTAAAAATTTTTGCTTATATTTATCACATTTTTTAGTATTGCTCTAATAAAAAGCTTAGGTTGGTTTTTGAATGTTGAAACCAACATGCATAGAAACAGTGTTTTATTTTCATAGAATAATTATCAATTTTTTATAACAAAGGCTGAATATGAAGATTTGGAAAACATTTTGAAAATGTAAGTGTTATTAAATAACTTCATTTTATGCTCGCTTGACATGGTTTCAGACTTAGCAAAGTTACAAATTTGATTTGATACCAAGTTGTCACACACTGGAAAAATACATGGAATAAAAAAAAAATCTAAAAAACAGTAAAAAAGAGGGACATTTGGAAATCACCCTAAAACTGTGAAAATATAGTTTTTTTATTTATTTATAAAATAAAATATTACAAGAATAAAAGATTGTAAGCAATATCTTCAAAAATGAAGTAACATCTTTCGCGATAATGTAACAACGAGAACTCGCCCTCCCCTTTTTTTAGTATACAAATAAATTGGTCCAATTTCGATTTGAGAGGCAGTTTTTCTTTTTCATGAGATTCCTGTGTTTTTGTTAGTAAGCATGCATGGAACTGCTACAACTGCATGAGAGAATAAATAAATTTCTCTAGTGGGAATGGCAACAAAAATTCAATTGCCGAAGCATTACAATGGTGTTCAATCTCTCACATGTGAGTTTATTGAAGGGTTTGTTTATTATTTGAGAAATTATAAACTTATTCTAAACACATTAAACAATTTTTTTAAACAATGAGTTGCTCCTCTTTTTCATTGTCTTTAGCTTCAATGGCTATATATCATGATGTCACTCATCTCTTCTGTCATCGATCTTCCTTTAAATCAATCCAGGAAGCCATCACTAGTACAATACAGTGGAACCTTGCTTAATGAGCATAATTCGGTCCCAAATCATACTTGTAATACGAAACACTTAGCGAAAAACTTTTCCATTTGATTCCAGGTAAAATAGGACAATGCTTTTCCATTCAGAAAAAAATATATATATTCAAACAAATTTATAATAATGTAATTTATTATTTATAATTCGTGCATTTTTTTTGCAAGAAAATTGTATAAAAACATTTGTTTTTGGTTGAACAAATTTGGCAAAAATGACTCATCATTAATTGAATTTGTAGGCAGCATAGCTACTATCTTATCAGGACAATGTTTCTCGACATAAGATAATTTCCCATGTTTTCAACATCTTCCTTATTTTATCGGAAAATTGTTGGTTTGTTTATTATTATTTCTTTTTGTCATGACCAAATTTCTTCCACAATTTTATGCTGCAATACTGAATGCAGCCTATAAGTTCTTTGGTTGTTCTGACTGCATTTGTCTTCTAACTCATAAATGTTGTTGTAACCTCATGTTATTGTGCACTTCTAACCTTTGCTACAGACAGTTGCTCGTTGATGAAGGCTGCACATGCATTTACATATACCTATTGGGATCTTATTCGACTGTGCTATCTGGCCAACACTTCTTTCTTGTAAATATAAGGCTTCTGTTCATACAAGTCCTCAATGCAGACTGATACAAACCAGTTCAGCATATGGTGACATATTGTCTTCTTGCCAAGAAAAGTGTTGATCTTGAAGAGTGTCATTTTCTTACATTTTGTTTTGCTGATTATGCGAATCATTGTTATAAGGGAAAAGCAAAATGGTAGTTATATTTACTTAGGCCAACCTATCTCCTGTTCTGACATCTGGTGTGCTTTTTCAAATTTTGGTTCGTTGTAAATTAATTTAAACACACGATTTTTTTTGTGCAATAAAATTATTTGATAAATTCTTACATATATATTTAATATTGTCAAACATTTTTGTAAGTTTATAATAATTTTATTGTGTATTATTATCTACATCTTAAATTGCCAATATATGGCTGACTGGATTCCTTTCTATACCATTACTTTTATATTACCTTCTTAAATGTCTAGCTTTAAAGAATTTTGAACTGCTTGTTTTTTTAAACCCTTGATGGAATTAACAATCTTGTTTTTTTATGGACATTCCATTTAATTAAATTATAAATATTAGGATAAAAGATGTCCTTCATTGCATATTTATGCTTTATCATTAATATTCCTCATTTAATGTATGTAAAAAAGTAGATATATATTCATCAATGATGTGTTTCTACTTTGTAGGCAGATGAACAAAGCGACAGGCATTATGAGCTACTTACGGATGTTGCCCGTAACACCCGTCCTTCAGCTGAGGTAAGCTATGCATTTTAGCATGTTCTTATTAGGGCCATTTCCGCATTCTTTTTTACATTTAATTATTAAACAATTATTTTCAATTTTATTGTTGTTTTTTTTCCTTAGAAAAAATGTTCCCCTGATTCTATTTATTCATGCATGAAGGTTATATTTTTGAATCAAACTCAAATTTCATTAAGGATGCAGAAAATTAAATTTGACACCTATTTTCTATTTTATTTCGTGAATCTTTTCAATTTTTACCAATTATTTTCATATAAAACTTCTACTATATAAATCAGTTAATTCCTTCTGTATAAAGGTATTTAAATTATTGCTAAACATTATTTTATTATAGTTTACATTTTCTGTCACCATGGTATGAATCATAAGAATCTGATTTTAAATTCTAATGCAGCATAAACTAGTATTTTCCTTACCTTGTTATTTGAAGACAACTTCTTAAGTCATGATTGCGCTTGTAATTGATCTTATAATTAAATGAAATTTAAAATCTATTAAAATATACATGTAGAAATGAGAATTGTTGCAAGAGATACTTTTAAATTAACCCTTTAACTTTTATTAAAACTGAATGCTTCTACATTTTCCTTTGATAATTTTTTATTAATTTACTAAAATACAATGCTTGATTATTTTTTGTATTTTAAATTTGAAATCTGTTTTTCTCAAATTTATTATCAGGTGGCATTAGAAAATCTGAAATCAAAATTTAATTAATTGATTAACTGTTGGTTAAATTCTGAAAATAATGATTTTTCATCCAAAATATACTACAGCTCAAAATTTCTAAATTCTAAGGTAAAAATTCTAAATGCATCAAGTAGTGAATGTAAAACAAACAGTTACAAAATTCCATTTTTACAAACATGAAACAAATCAAATTAATTAAAACTGCATAAACCAATGAGTTTCTTTGGTACCTACAGAAATAAAAAGCCACAGAACCAACTGTCATGCATCATTTTGTTAGATAAGTGAAATAAGTTTAATGTGAGTAATAAATTTCCTTTAACAATTTTGTAACTGAAATATAATATTTCAATTTTCCATTAATTACTACATTTTGATACATTCAAAAAGCTACTTATTGTTGATCTACAATGATCTATCAGATTCAGCACTACTACCTTTGGTGCAGTGCTGAATCTGATAGCTCATTGTAAAAGTTTGATTTTGCCAATTTTTTATATATATTACAATTTTTTTTTATCTAATGTATTTTTCCTTAATGAAACTTGAGTTTTTCCTGTAACTGCATGTTTGCTTATAAATATTTATATTTTCTTTTTTATAAGTCAGGTAATTTTTTAAGTGTAGGTGTTATTGTTTGTCAATGTAATCCATAATCATTTTTAGGCCAGAACTCCATCCTATATGTCAGGAACTTCTTCTTATGCAAGTTCTCGGCGAAGTAGTGAAGATTCTACTGATAATTTGGAATTAAGAACTGGTTTGATTGGACGAGATCTGAAGGTTATTATTTAAATATTTATAGATATTTAATTCACAAACTAATATTATGGCTTGAAATAAAATGTTTGATAATCATATTAATAAATAAATTGTTGATTGTTATCTATTTATTCACCCATTCTTTATCAATTATGAGGAAAAACAAAATTTGATGAATAAAATTGGATAGATTGTTGTCTCATTGTTAGCAAAATGGAATAATATCTTTTGAATTTGATTACTTAGTCAATCTATCTCAATGTGTAGTCATAGTAAACAGACATTTAAAAAATAAGTACTAGGTTCCATGAAATTCAATATATTTTTATTGCTTTATAGTCATTCAATATATTGTAATGACTCGGTGAACGAATTTCTTACCAAATACTTGTTTGAGCAATGTGATGTCTCAACTTACTTTTCAAGACAAAGAAAAATATTCTTCATATCAAAATTATCAATGGAACAAGCTTACTCGCTGCATTAATTTTGTCTAATATTAAATCTTAATATTTGCTATTGTATATTATTACCCACAAAATATTCCTGATTGTATATTCATATCTTTCAAATGATTATCATAACCATAAAACCAATCTCCCAGCTTAAGCTATGGCCGTATTGCCCTCATAAGGACTGGATAATTGTCGTTCCAGATTTGAAACCTGATTACATCAAAAAGCAAGTCTGATATATGCTAAATTTGTAGTAGCCAAATATCTTCCTACAAAGGAGTGTGCCAGCTCAGTTGGCATCCTTGTTGTTTACCTGCTGTTAAAAATTGAGATTCTGTCCGTATTTGTTATTTCAAGGCAGAGCATTTGTATAACTAACTAAAAACCAGCCAAGCTATTGGTCTGAATTGGCCAACTTTTATTTTATATTAAAGTTTCTTTATGTGATCAATGTTTGTTTACTCCCAACTTCTCTTCATTTTTCAGCAAATATAAGAAACATTTTTTCATTGCTCATCTTCTATGAGAATATAGTCCCCTGGCCATAACTTTGATTACTTTGATGAAAATTTCCTTTCTATCATATGTGATAATGGATATTTCCTTAGAGTGTAAATAAAGTGAAGACTTTAAAAAATTAAGTCTTGCACTTGTTTTCAATTTACATAGGTAGAATATTTGTATAATTATGTAAAATAGTAATGAGAATATATTTGTATGATCAATAGAATTTCAAGTTTCATGATGTTGGGGAATAAAAATGCTTGTTTAGCTTTAGTATTGTGGTAAAGGGGAAAGAATTTGATAAAATCTTACATTATTTTTTTACTAAAATGATGGGTTTTTTTAATACTTCTAGTTTTAAAGATTAGGGCATAAATGTAGTACAGTGGAACTTGACTAATTTGAAACTATCATAAATTTGAATTTTTGTCTAGACCTTTAAATCTGTTATCATGTTGCCTTAATGCAAGATCAAGGTCACTATTTCTTTGGTTAAGTCAAAGAGAATTTTTTTTTTTTTTTTTACTAGACTTGTTTTTTCTAGTAAAATAATCTCCTTAGCAATTTTAAAGACCCTTTACTTACTTGAATACCAATGCGCAATGTGTTTAGTAAAAAAAGCAGCAAATTTTTTTTTCTTTTTTTTTAAAAAAAATCTTCAAGCATGTTAGATAGGAATTATATTGTTATTGTAGACTCTTATTGCATAATATTTTATACAAATTGCTGTTCACTGCTTATTACATATTATTTAGAGTTGATTAAATAATTAAACATCAGTTATTAAAATTTTAAATATTAAAAATGAGTTATTTTTTATCATTTTGCCATTTTTCAATTTTAAAGTTGCCATTTTCTCTTGCTATATTCATCGTTACAATAATTTTTTCTCAATTCAAATATGTATATAAATAGAATTTTTGTATGTTTTGAATTAATCAATCTCTACTGTACAGGGATCTGTCATGTAGGAAATGACGAAAACTCCAATTTTGAACATTTTTATTTACAAAATACTTCTTTCAGTTTCAGTTATCTGACCTGGAGGAGAAGTTTCGTAAGGCTATGATAAGCAATGCCCAACTAGACAATGAAAAAACTGCCTACATTTACCAAGTAGAAACTTTGAAAGATGAAATTGAGGAAATGCAAGAAAATTTGAATCAATCGCAGAGAGAATACAGAGAAAAAAAGCGGGTAAGCTATGCAGAAAAATTATTCCATATAATGGTAGTGTGAAATTTACATTTTTTGAAGGAAATAGTCTTTACAGTTTCACTCGCATTTTTACAAATAAATGTTAATATTTTTGTAATATTTAAGCTAATTATTTATATTTATGACTATTATAAATAGATACATCATAAATAGCAAAACAATGTTGTAATTAAAATTAAACATGACTAAAAAATAATAATCTGTATTGAATCTTGATTATTCCTGATACCTAGCACTTTTTGCCAACTAAATATCATTAACTTCAAAAATTTAGCACATTTTTATTCTATTCTCTGAAATGTGAAAATATTTCAGGAATACTTTTCTTGTATATTTTAATTCATTTACAGATTTTATTGATGTAGTTAAATTTTTCATTTCATCAAAAATTGATTTTCATAATTCATATATTTTGTTTACCAATTGTGGGTGAAATTTAATAAACATTAAAATATTTAGGTTGTAAAAAAGTTTTGATTATTTGAAAGAAATTGCTTTATTTTACTCTCATTCTTATAAATTGTAAGGTGTTTTTTCCCCCTTGCTAAAAATGATTTTTTATTTTTGTGTGTGTATTCTTTTAGGTTTATGATCAGCTAATGAGAGATTACAAAAATTTACAACAAGAAAATGAATGCCTACTACATAACTTAAAACAAAGGGACCAATTAATACAAGTATGGGAGTTTTTATTTATTGCATTTTTCTAGAAAAGTTTATTTTGAATATATTTAATCTTGTAGTTATCTTTTTGTATATATTAAGTGTAATATTTTTTAATCCTATAACTTTAAAAAATGAGTATTGATTGACAGAAATATAACTACAAAAATTGAGCAACTATTTCTTCAAATGTTTGAAATATTCTGTATAAAAACTATTAAATATTGAAAGAATTCTCAAAAGGAATTGAAAGCTATTCTTCTTAAATTTTGCAATTGTTATTATTTAATGAAATATATGAAGATTAGAGTTTTTTCATGATATTTTCTTAGTAATTTGTGTGTGTGCATGTGGTAGTTGCTATGGTGGAACATATTTAAGGAATTAATGCAGTTTTAATTTCAAACTGATATGTGGATTAATTAAAAATTCTTGTCATGTGGTTATCGAAATGATGAACTTATTAAGTTATCTGTTTACTTCTTAAATTTTACTATTTTGGTAAATTTTTTATAAAGAAAAGCTTATTATTCTATCATATTTCCTATGTGTCCTTATCTATCATGTTTGTAAAGATGGAATTTTATATCCATCTGTGCTCTTAATTACTATGTGATATTTTAATAATTTTAGGATTTAATTTTCTTTTGATTAATTTATGTTAAATTTATCTTATGCTAGAAACATTATCCGAGAGTTTTAGCAAAATTTACTTTCAAATTTCATATAATAAAATTATGAAATGTATTAAAAACTAAAAATTAGTTAACATTTTTATTATGTAGTGGATATTAAAATAAAATTGTAAAAATATGATATTTTAAACACAATCAATAACATTAAAGTATGAAATCACAATACTATAAAGATAGAAAATTTGTCAGCAATTGCTGAAATTGAAATATAAATTATATTAAAATTCCAGTTTTCTTTGAGTATTCGTATCTGCACTTCATGCTTTTACAGTTTTTAATGTCAAATTCTTGATAAAAACGATGTGCAAATCAAAATACGTTTAAAAAAATATTTTTTGTTGTTATTGCTTTACGCCACAAAGCATTTAAGTGTTTATTTGATAAAATAGAGTTAGTTTATTTTAAGAAGTGCATTAAAAATTATATAAAAATTAAATGTTGAGCTTAATTTATTAAAATGTTAATATCTTATCATTTGAATTCTTTGCTATGTTTCAGGAACATGGGCTTGTTCTTGTAAGTGAAAGTAGTATGAATGGCGATATCAGTGAAGAATACGAGTCAAACGTGTCTTCTCGAAAAAAGAGTAAGCAAAACTCTTCTACAGCCTTATTATCACAACGATCAGCCCTTCTACTGGATCAAGTGGGAAATGGCTCATTAGGTAAAATTTTAAATACAGCTTTCAAAGGGATACTTATCTTTTTTCTTTACCTATAGTGATCCAATATATATATATAATTAAAAACAGGATATGATTAAAAATTTATCAGCTCTACTTTAGAATTCAAAAAGCTTACTTTGCATGGGGAAGAGGCAGAAAAGAAATTATTGATTTAAATCACGTTAGCTCAGCTTTGAGTGCATCCACCAAATGTGTCATTATCAATTTGTTAAACATGTTTAAAATTCATGCTAATATGAAGTTTTTCTAAAAATTTTACAAATAAATATGATAAGTATATTTTTCCCTTTTTATTACTTATATATATATATTGTTACAAATCTGTAATGTTGTTTTCCAGCACAGTTAGTTCAATCAATGGAAAGACCATTTTACAATCAGCTATGTTGGATGCCGGATCAGTAATCCCAGGGCTTGGTGACGAATTTGGCGATAAAATGAATACTGGAATCTTCTAAAATTTTGGCATTGAGCTAATAGTTACCGAGATATGCTTGACTGTTTTGGGAACTATAAAAGGCCGTGCAATTTTGCTGGAGGCAGGTTTTAGGGTTCAACTCTGGTTAATAGTTGAACGAGCTCTCTCTCGGTGTGCTTCAAGTAGCTTATCATTGCTGTGCTGTTTGCGTACCATTTTTTGTGAGAAGTGCTGCTGTGTGTTGCTTGTTTGCGTCTCTCAGTTATGAATTTGTTGTCTGCATCTTCGTGTTTAATAAAAGTCGTCATTCATTATTGAGGCCTGCTGATTATTTTCACACCATACATGCACTACAAGTGAACATGAAGACTTTACAGATGTAGTGGAATTGAAGTTTCATAACAATATTAATTTTCCCTTCCCATCCCATCTTTCATACATTTGAAAACTCCATATATATATATTAGAATTTTTTTAAAAAAAAATATCCAAATGAGGCACATGCAAGAAAGTTGAGAAAGCCTCAAGTCAATGTGTAGTAAATAAGTATCTGTAAATTTTATTTGCATTCTCTGATCTCGGCTTCATATGTAGAAAGGATTTTATAAAGCTGCCCCTCCTTTTTATTGCACTGATTTTGTATTGCTGATCAGATTCCATTTCTTTTCAGATGTTCGGTTGAAGAAATTCATAGAAGAAAAACAAGAGTTGTTAGATGAAGTAAGTACCTGCCTATTTAATTTTTCAAAAAATAAATATGGATTATTATATACAAATAAATTTACACTATTCAATTCCTGTGTTTTCTCCCTCTGTGTAAATATTTGAAGGTTTCTAGCATTAGAAGTCTTTCAATAGAATTATTTTAATAATATTTTTTAGTTATATTTGTCTTTTGAAAATTTTTACTAATGAATATTGCTAAAGTATAGAAGAAAAACTTTCTGTTTAAGTAATAGGATAAAGATAGACTAATTCAAACATATTGAATTAGGATAAAGTGCTCAATTTTTTTTAGATGTGTAAGATTATTCTAGGCGCAAATGGTATTTTTTAATCTTCATTTATTTTTTCTGCTGACAAATGTTACAAAACATTATCAGTAGAGAAAATGAATACACGGTGAAAGTTTTTGTTACATGCTGATAATTATGTTTACTTTGCACCATTTATCTTGTTTATAATAAAATTTGAAAAACTTACTTGTAAATATTCTGATACTTTACTATTCTATTAGTAGGTAAAATTTCACACTTTCTGTTTGATAAAATCGAGAAAAAAAAATTAAGTTTAAATTGAATTTTATTCAAAAAGTAATTACTTTTTTCAGTGCCATTTTTTTAAAAATAATTTAATATTAAGTATTTCAAGCTGATTTTGAATAGCCAAATTTAACATACAAAAAATTAAAGGGAGAAAAATTGATATATGTATACAGGGTGATTAAAATTATATTCCTATTTGGGATGCCTTGATGAGAGAACCAGTCGATGTAACCATATTTGGAGGATATGCATTTTCGTCCATGGGAAATTGATAGGTGCAAATAAAAAAATTAGTTAAAAAAAGGCTGGTAGATAAAATGTGGCACTGGGATTGGCTTAAGGAAATAATATATGAAATATGACACTTATGGAATTAAATCAAAATCACTTCAGCCAATAAGCTTGATTTGAGAAGCATAGTTTAAAAGGTGTATGACATCTAATTGTGGATAAGGTAAAATCTGCTATGGAATTATATATATATATATATATATAAAAGAATTTTGCTAACCATAGTTTTGAGAAGGGGAAAATACAATGTTATTAAAATATTGATGAACAATTCTAATAAGTAATGAAAAATATTGGAAATCATATTCTTATTTTGAAATTGTAGTGATTAAATGGCATTTAAATTGATATAATTTAAAACTAATTTTTGTGAAATAATTTAAGAAGATATAGCAATAAAATGCTAAAAAGACTTGTCAGATTTTCATTTGACTGAAATTTTAACTTTTTGTGCTGTATAACTAAGATTGAATTTTCTCTTGATTTAAGGATCGCATTGCCAAATTTCATCAAATTTGTACTAAAAGTTATTTAGTGATTAATTTATTTGAAGTAAATACATAAATTATAGTATTATTAATACCCATTAATATATATTGAATTATCAATTTCTGTTGCTAATGTGATTCGATTTTGACAACTTTTCCGTAATTGTGTTACTTGTTTGTGTTGGTTCACAGCTTAATAATTGCTTTTTGTAATCTTATCCTTTTTCTTTTAATATTTTATTTTTCCAGATCTATAGGTTACGTCTTGATTTAGAGGAAGAGCGGCAAAAATTATCAAAAATGGAAAATTCATCTGTCAATTACAATCATGTGAATGGACCTGATATTAAAGTGTTAGAAGTGCAGCGTAAGCTATTAATATTTATTCTGTATATCCTATTTGTTTGAAATTTCATATTAATGTGAAGATAATGCAAATGTGGCTTATGCACTATAGTGGTAGGAGTACTGTAACCTCATCTGCATTTCTTATTGCTAGTTTTCAGCACAACTTTTGTATTTTCTGATTTATCTGAAATAATTTAATAATGAGATTTTTGACTTGGTGCAGATAAAACTAAGAAATTTTTATTATTTTACTTATGGTTAATTTTAACTAAAAAAAATCAGTTTCAGAATATATATTTTCAATTATTTTTCTTGCATTCCTTTTATTTTACTCTTGGTAAAAAGTAACACCCGCATCCTTTCAAAATATAAGAGCCAGTACATTTTATTAAAGTGCATGCATAGCAGCAAAAATCATTAATGTTCAGAATCGTAATTAAAGTTCTCTCTATCTCAAAATTTAAAGCACTTGAAATAATTACTACAGTTATCATATCTTAAAGCTGTTTCATAGCTGTATGGATTTTTGGTGGTATATGGTAAATTTATATCATCATACACAAAAAAGGTTTTTTGTAATTTAAAAAATCCGTTGCAGGATAAGAAATTATTGCACAGGAGTTATTTTCATATTGTTTTATATTTCAGAAAAATTATCTTTTTGATTATATAAATTTAAATGCTATAATTTTTTCTTGAATTTATACAATTTTTACACACACACACATATATGCATAATTTTCAAAAATAGTTTTATTCTTTCAATGAAATTCAAGCCATTTTCATTGTTTTATCAAATATTTCAGTTTTGTTTTTTTGTTTTTTTTTCATTGTGGAAACTTAGGGAAAAATTCTGTTTATTATCTATGCCATTTCCTTAAGGAAGTTAAATAGAAGAAAATTGAAATCTGATAAAATATTACATGGTATAAGAAAATAAATTATCTGTGCATTTATGTTTATAATGTCCCTGTGATGTCATAAAAATTTATTTTGTTAGGAAGATTCATATACACAATAAATAGAACAAGTGTAAAGCTTTACTATGTCTATTAAAACTTGGTATTTAAGAATATAAATTGTATTATGTTGTTATATCCAACAAATCAACTGGTCACCAAAAATGTATGATATTTATGTAAAATAAAAAATACACAGAAATTTTATAATGCAAAAGCTTTATGTGGTCTTCAGTTTTAGTTTTGTTTAATATTTGAGCATTTTCAGTTGCACTAAATGGTTTTTAATCTATTTGCTCATCATAAAATTAACTTTTTAAAAAATCACCAAAAACAAACTTATATTCGTAAGCTAATTTCATTAAGTTAATAAGTTCATTTTTAAAAAAAATATTCAAAATGTAGCATAAACTTGTGATTTACTATATTGGAGATAATCATTCTGTATATGGAAGGATATTTGTAATTCATAAAAATGGAATATATATATTTTTTAAATTTAATTTTATAGAATTTTTTTCTTAATTAAAAGTTATAAAGATTTTACCAAAGCCTTCCTTATGTTTCTTTTGTGGGCAAAATTTTAAGAAATTTTTTTCACTTGCTTTGATTCCCATAATGTACAAACTGTCTTAATTCTCTTTTGTTAATTATTTCTCTTTTGTTGATGTAAAATTAAAAAAAAATGTTTACAACATTTTTCTAAAACATACTTTGTTAGCTGTATCTCAGAATTCAAGTTTTGGTTTATTTAACCTGAAATTTAAAAAAATGATAAATTCTTTATCATATGTCTGTTGAAAAATAGTTTTAATTTTATTATTAGTACAGCACATTGCTGTGCTTCCTAAACTTGTTTGATTCATAATGTCTGATATGTTTTCTTAAAAGAATTTTGTTTAGTTTGAGAAATAATAAATACATTTTAGAAGAAATAAAAATGTGTTGAACAAATCTTAATAAATACAAAAAACAAATGATTAGGATAAATGAGTATGTTAAACACGGTTTTCTAAAATTATGGAATTAAATGCACATAACTCAATTATTAATTATGGAATTAATTGCACATAACTCAACTTGGCACAAATAAAAAGTAGCAAGTGGAAACAAAATTCTCTAAACTTTAGTATTTCTGGAAATTTTAAATCTTGTATCACCTCTGAACCACTGCCATAATGTATTAAAATTTATGACCAAAATCTTTTTTAAAACAATTGTCTCAAGTATTTTGTAATATTGGATCTGCTGAATAAGCAAACAGTTAATTCTTTTTGAAATATTAAGACATTAGTATATTGTTTTGTCAGTGAATGGCTGTTTTCTTTTGTTAAGTAATAACTATTTAAGATTTGAAATTCAGTTTGAAATATTGAAATTTAAAACCAGCAAAAAGAAAATCTTTGTTGGTTTTATTTGTTTAATGTCTTAAATAAAATAAATGACTTTTAATTTTATTCTAATGTTTAAAAAGAAGAAAAAATTACTTATTTGTTATTTCAAAATATTTAACAATTAAATTTTTTTGTGAATTTAGGTGAAGCCAATAAACAAGTTAGTGACTACAAGTTCAGACTGAAAAAGGCAGAGCAAGAAATTACTACTTTGCAAAGCAATGTGAGTCATTTTAATGTGTGCATCATTCATTTGAATATCTATGTTCTTGTTAATTTTTTTTATGTATTGCAACTGCCTGATAAATGTTTAAAGGGACTATTTGTGCTTATTTAATGATTTTAGATTTTCCAATCTTAAATCTGATTAATAATTTTGATTATTGAATTGTTAGAAGTAATTTTATTTGGCATTTGCTCAAATTGTTTGAAGGCTTATAAGTAATTCGTGTTTTGCCTTGGTTATTAGGTGCAGTAATCTGAATCAGCAACAGCTGACAAATCCATAATTTAAATGTAGTATATATTTTAAATGCCAAAATGTTTATGATTAGGAGTGGATTTTACTCATCCTTTTTAATAAAGCACTTTTTCACAATTTTATTGAATAAAAAGGGTTGCTGCACTCAAGTTTCCAGAAATTCAAGTCCTTGAAAAAAAATGAAATTTGCAACCAATTTTTTTTTCGATTTGCAGACAAAAAAAAAAAAAAACTATTTTAAAAACATTGCTTTATAATTTCAAATCCATCAGTTAATTGAAAAATTTTGATTTTTTTTTTTAAATGAAGAAGCTCAAAACCAATTTTCAACTTTGTTAATAATTGTGTATAATTGTACTTGCTTAGGATATTGATCCACTTTTTATCTATTGTGTATTATTTATTCAAAAAATTGCCAGGTGGAAGAGAAGATTATATTTCAAATTTTTAGAGAATGTGGAACTTTCGAAGAATATTTGGAGAACCAGATATTTAAAAATGCAGCTTCTGTTGAACAAGCTAACGGAATCAGGAGCAATTTGGTATTATATGTCAACAACGCAATTTATAAAAGTAAAAATACAGCAAAGATCTTATAGGTCAGAGATTTTTTTCGTCATTAATCAAAATTATGTAACTTTTTTTTTTTTTTTTTTTTTTGCGTTCTTCTACTTTCCCATTTATATGTGTCCATTTTAGCACAGGATATGAAAAAGATGGTTAATGTCTATTCGATAGCTTTCAGTGTCATGAAAAGTGTGGTTCTTGCAAGCCTAAAAACTGTAAATCAAATTAGTTTGTTTTTCAAATAAAGATCCGTATGTTTGTATCAGAAAAGTTAATTCTAGATTCTTTGGAGACAAAATTCTAACAAATCTTCATTATTAGAAAGAAAATTTCAGAAAAATAGGTAACGGATTTGAAACGTAACTACCAGAACTTAATTTGTACTTTAAGAATAAGTTTCCTTCCCAGCTGTATACTCACCAAAAAGATGAATGTTTAGATACATGGAGAATAGCTAAACAAATCTTGCTATAACAAGATAAAAACCATTATTTCTTTTTTAATTGCTAGTGCCTACAAAGAAAAGAATGCTATTCTATTTTAATAGAATTGAACAATGCTTTGAATGGCATGGCTTGTAGTTGAGTTTGAAGTATTCAAAAATCAAATTGGGAAATTTTCTTCAAATATTAGAAATCTCAAAAGTCTTATCAGAAATGTGGGAAATAATTAAGATTCTGGTGATATAATCACATAGTCAGGCCATAGTTGAAAGGGAAGTTTTTAAATAACAATATTGAAATTGAAAACCTCAGTGTGTATATATATATAATATGTTGTGGCATTTGGTTTCAGCTGAACTAGGGGAAAAAAATACAGAGGAATTGAGAATTTCCAAATCACAAAAGCATGTGTATATGGAAGGGAGGCGGGTACTTGTTCCATATGTGTCGAAATAATGAACACATGAAGATTGTGATCTGAAAATGAGCTTAAGAAAAGAAAACACTTTGCAGATAAAATTTAAAAAGACAAAATCTGAAGAATTAAATTTTGTAAACTGTGGAAATTTATAAATAAACTTGCAGAAAAGGCAGTAGACAAGAGATTTCAGTCCATAGCTAAATGAAATAGTTTTAGGAATTGAAGCTTTAAAGTATAATTTAAAATATTTTAATGACATTTTTTTCCCATTTTATTTATTTAAATGTAAATATAGATTTCTTAATTTAAATCTCTGTCTTCCTATTTCGATTCATTCTATGAAATTAACATTTTTTAACTAATTTTGTTTCTACTGTGAACTAAACTGTGAATGTGTTTGTAGTTGAACATTTTAGTAGTTTGTGTGAAATTAGAATCTAGTAATTGATAACTGTAAAGAGATAGGCATTGTGATCTCACAACTGATATTGGACTGCAAGTTTTAGCTTATTGAAGACAAGCATAACAAATCTCCTTAAAATTATTTCCTTAAGCATTTTGAAATAGTAAACAAGAAAATAATCATCCATTAGAAAATTTACGATGAACATATTTTATTTAAATTTATTATTTGCATTTCTATAGTTAAGTATGAAATTTTATAATCTGGAATTTTCTAAAAAACATCCTTGAAAAGTCCTTGAATTTTTTCTTCAATAAAAATGACAATCCTATTTATATAATTTTTCCCCTTTAAATTTTTGCTTTTATGTGTTTATGTGGGCTTCTTGTACTTCATTCTTAATGACTTGAATTATACATATATTTTTTATTTCTTTTATTATTTATGATTATTTTTTTACAAAAGAGACATATGAAGATTGTGTATTATTTATGATTATTTTTTACAAAAGAGACATATGAAGATTGTGTATTATTTATGATTATTATCTGCCTAAGAAGATCTCACTAAAAAATTTTCTCCCTCTGAATGTTAATGAGCCTTGCACACTCTTAAAACTCGAGTGAGAGAGAGTGTAAAAATTTTTCGACTCTACCTATTTTTGTTTGGTTTAGAGTTATCTTTACAAATGATTGCAATAAAGAATTAAATCTATTGTTATGTCTTTAGTACTGAGATCGCAATAATAGGGGGGAAATAGTGTTTCCATTTCATTAATTATATTGTCAAAAACTTTTAACAGGTCGGTACTTTTAACTCTGAAAATAAGCTTGAGCACTATTTAAAACTGTAAAAATATATTACAAAAGCTTAAAAATAGGTATAATAATAAAAGATAATGGCATTCAATAGAAAGTTTTTGTTCTCCTTTCTCTTCTTAAGTATAACATGATTTAGGAAATATTGGCAAATGTGACATCCAAATAGATGAAGAAATTTTTGCAGTTTGCCTGATCTGGCTTGTTGACTGAAGCTTTTAACTAGTTTATCTGAAGTCAAAGGGCAGCCACCACCTCGTTAGAGCTCATTCATGTGTGGCAGTTTTATTCAAATAATGTAAACATTATTTAAGCTTCATACTGAAAGAGCACTTTTTCACTAAAATGAAGCTGAAATAAAATAAAAGTTTCCATTATGCAAACTCAAAAATTATACAGAATGAGGTAATTTATTGATATATTGTTTATAATAGAAATTATATAGAAATATGAATTATTATATAAAAATGTAAGGCGTTTTTGAAAATTCTATCTTGGATACATTCCAACCTACTCTGTCTAAATTACAAATTTGAAGCACTGAGTTGATTTATATCTCCTTTTCAAAGCTAAAATTTTTTTTTATAGATTTCTAGACTAGAAAGCCAAGTTGCAAGGTATAAAGCTGCCACAGAAAATGCTGAAAAAACAGAAGATGATTTAAAAGCTGAAAAGAGAAAAATCTTGAGAGAAGTATGCTTATAATTTAAAATTGCTCTTGCCAATAGTTTTGATTTATGAATATGCCAATTTGTTTTGACTTCAAATATAAAGACTCTTTAAATATATTAGTATAGATGTTAAATGTTTTCCCATACAATATCTAATTATTTGTCATAATATTTTGGTTTGAAAATTTCCATTTGCTACTTTTGATTTTCATTTGTCCAGATGTCTTAAATGAACTTTAAAGAAAGGCAGACATAACTGAATGATTTTTATAATGAGTCACAAAGACAAATGATTATTTCTGTTGAAGGGTTTTGTCATGAATTAAGTAAAAGAAAAAGAAGCATCAAATCAGACCTGCAACACAGACATGGTGCAGTAAAAATTCACAATGCTGCTGGAGTAATATCTTTACAAATTATGTTTTTGCATAGTTAATAACATATTGGGTCCTGCAGTCTTAATCACAAACCTTTGAAATGCTAAGAACAAGTGATCAAAAAATTTGCCTTTCTAAGTAATATATGCTTCATATGTTGTAAATACTGTGCGCTTTACTTGATGCTTCTTTTACTTTATCCTCTCCCGTAGAGAAGTTTCTCTTTCAAACTGCTTGTTGTGCTTTATAAATGTACAATCTAGGCTTACTTACAGGTGGAAATATAAAAGACAAATCAATATACAAAATTCCATGTTTGCAGTTCTTTTTAATATTTCTTATCAGTTTTCATTTAAAGAAGAAACTTTGATTAAATTGAGATATTTTTACTTTATTGCTTTTAATTTATATTGAGATTGTATTGTTATCGTCAAAAGTCTGACTAGTATTTAATTTCAATTTTCAGACTTCCCTTATTTTTGAAATTGTATTTCGGTGTTATATATGCATAATTACTGAAAACAAAAAAGAAGAAGTTTAGTGAAATACAAAACTTTTCAGTATGTCCATGCATAAACTTTGCTATGTGTGAAGATAATTTATTTTCAAAAAACATTATTCAAAGTGTTTTTGAGTTTTTTAACCTTTTAAACATTTTTTCATTACACTATAGGTATATATTTTTAGTACTTGCTAGATTTGTCCATATGGAGTGCACTCAAAGTCTCTGTTTTTTGTTGCAGTTTTGCTTATGTGTGTTTTTCTTAAATTGGCTGGATTTTATTTTTAAAAAATGGCTTTAAAAACTGAATAGCAGTTTTTCAGCTTTTAAGGTAACTAGAAATATGACTGTCATTTTCTACCTGACTTTGTTTAGTTGTGTGACATAAGTGAACCATATGTTTCCTATACATACAGGTGTGATCATATAAAATAATGGAAGTAATAAAATTATTTTATTTCTTTTCTTATATTATGCAAGAAAATACTGATGATTGCAGTCTCCCAAGTATCTTTTTTAAGAATGGAATGCTCATTGTTATGGCAAAACAAAGCTGGCTATTTGTATATCTGAACCATATGCACTTTATACCATAACAAAATGCAATCTGTCTGTCAAAATGAATTTTAGTTAAAAATATTATTCTAAATACATAAATTTTATGATTGTAGATATTAAAGCTAAGTTTCTTGCAAGCTAAACTCCGTTAGACCATTAAAAGAAAACTTTTTAACTTATATTACTTATGTTTAATTAACTTAATATTTTTAATCACTGCAGAAACTCTGGTTTCCAGCTTGCGTGCACACACACTGTATCACAAAACAGTAATACTTCTTTTTCTTTTTTTTTCAGTTCCGAGAAGCCCAATCTCGCATCGAAGAATTGGAAACTTCAAATACTCATCTCCAGAAGCGCATTGATAAGCTCAAGTCTGCCCGGACTGCTCTAATCAAAAGCTAGTTTCTTCAGTAAGTGTACATGTTTGTAAAAGGATGATCTTTGTACTTGTGCTCTCTTTTTGATCCACATGCAGAGTTTATTACCAGTCAGTGACCTTTGATACGAGATAGTTTTTAATATCTCCTTGTATGTAAATGTTGTACTTATGCGTTTTATACAACAGTTATGTTCCTGTATGAAATATATGAATTGTAAACTAAGTCTAGCTTTATCTACTAAAAAATATTGGCTTTTTGTCCCTTTTCTGTGGCTTTTTTGTACATTTTGTATTTAAATCTGGGGGTTTAGTTGTTTTTTTAGACATTAAAAAGATTATTAAAAGGTTAAAGGCTACATTTTGTTTGCTGGAGATGCAAATTTAATTCTATTTAATAATTGCTTTTATAGAATTTAAACTATTTGCTACCTCTAAATACAACTGTTTTCAGTGTTAATTTGTACTAACTGTAAGTATAGTAAAGTATTTTTGTATTCATTTGAGAGTTCCATTGGTAGCATCTGACCTGATATTGAATGGTGCATTACAAGTTTTCAATGATTCAAATGAATTAGTTGTGAGGAGATGTTCTTGTTAAACACTATAAATGTACAAGTACTTAGTCAGTATACTACTAATATTTTCTTTAATGTTTATTCTAAAAAGGCACTGATCATGAAATGTGAGATTCAACAAGCCAGTAGAGTTTTAAACTTGCCTAGATGCGCCTGCAAGATAGTTTTCAGTATTATATACTTTTTGACTATTATTTTTTCTTTGACTATCTGTGATCAATTTCATTTTAATGACATATTTTCCTTGTAAAATAGGGTGTTATTTTTTAATCAATTTTCTATTGTATTTCCAAACATGTTATAATAAAAAATTTAATAATTGTTATTCTTAAATGGCATAATAATGATATATGTTGATGAGAATTAAATACATTTTTCAGATTCAATGTATTGAATAAAAAATTACTGATGACTGTTTATGACATATTTTGTATCTCGATTGCCTTATAGCTTAAAATTTTGATGTGTTATTTTTCTTTCTCACAATTTACTATTTATTTTTTTCCCATCTTAAAGTCGTGTTTCAATTGTAGATCTCACTTTTGTGTGACTCTGTGAAGGAAAAAGAATGTAATACAAAAATTTTCCTGGTGAAATTTTGAATTATATCATTTATTTCATGACTTCATCTGTGATATGTTTGTTTTCAGTCAGATTTTTCTCCTTTTACCTTGTGTTTCAGTTTTTAAGGAGAAAAAAACCTTTGTTATATTTGTCATTAAGTTACCTTATAACATTTAGTGTTTTCTTTATTCTTTTTCTAAACATATTAAGTTTTATTTTTTATTTCTTCAGTTAGTTTGAGATTTGAATATTTTATTTTTCATGTCATAATTAAAGTCTAAATTTGGAAATATTTTTGTTTAATTATCTATGTTGTATTTGCATTCCTTCAAAGTGGACCAGGTCTAATTTGGATTTTTTTTTTTTACTGTTGATTTTTTTATAAACAATTGTAATTTCTTATACTGTCTTTTATAAAATTTTCATTTTCATATTATAAGATGAATACAATGTATGAGAGTTATTTTTTTTGATAAATAATTTCTTTTAAACATTTATTGATAGTTTTGAAATATCATGATCAGTGTCTTCACTCACACTTTTTGTGTGATGAAAAATGGAACATTTGTTTGCAATGAATTTTAAAATATAATATCTGTAGCTTAGTTTTAAAAAGCCATTCTATACTATTGAACCTTGTTTATAAAATAATTGAATTGAAGAAACTACATTGTATGAATGATTTCAAAAATAGACAAACTGTCATTATTTCAGATTTTAAATCTGAATCCATTTTATATATTGGGTTTCAAATATTGAAAATCATTCTGAATGAAAAATTGACTTTCATCTTCTGATTTGAAATGAAGTATTGATATATCTGATTTCTAAGTATTAAATATAGCATATGTTCAATTTCTTTGAACAGTGCATATTTTTATCTGTGTTAATGAAATATTTTTACATTTAAATATTTTATTGCCATTATTTAGAACAGGGATATGGGCATATCCTTATTGAAATTAATATATTAACTTCAGCACATGAAATCCTAAGTGGATTGATAGGCCACCTTTGAGTTTCATGTATAAATAAAAAATCTAGTGTAAATCCAAATGCTTTAAAGGAAATTTAACATCTATATATTATTACATGGTTTTGGATATTTATTTTTTCATTTGGAGTAAGAGTGAACCAATTTTTAAAATTCATAGTAGAAAAAAAATTGGCAATAAAATAACAATGTGCCCTATACTAAATGGTAATTTGGACTTAACACTTGCAATCATGCCCTAATATGAATTGCTGACCAGTTAGGGTGGGTGAGCAAAAAACACAATTTTGGTTGGTTTTTGTGGTTTTTCTGCTCATATCCTAATGTAGCATTCTGAAACTTTTTGCATTTACATGTTGCTGATAACAAAGCACTCTTTGAATGTTTTCAAAACTTATTGAAGGTACTGGAATGAATTCAGTGGAAAATTCATGTTGGAATTTCATATTATTTATAATAATGAATTATAAAGAAAATCAAAAAGTAAGAAAAATATTTCAATTAAAAAAACTCTCTAGTATAAATATACTTTTAAAAGCTTGTTTTTATTTAGATACATTAAAAATGTTCCATTTTCATCATAAAATACTGAGTTATTTTCTATTCCCATTAATACTCTAACCTTTGTTTGCAACTTGTTAAAGTGCCATGTTTGTATATTAAGTTGAAAGTTTTGTTCAATAACTGGATGCTGAGCTTCCATATTTTGTATTAGTTTTTGTGCATTTATATTGATAGGTATTCCAATATTGATAACCTCTGTTGAGCAGAGGAATGTCCTATACAAAGCATTTCTTTTTCAAAAAATGAAATTCCTACTGTACATATAGTACTGCATACAAAGGTCTATTAGAATTAGCATACAATCCACTGTAGCTTTGTAATCATAAATACTAGAGAAATGAAATTTTATTGGTAAAAACACTGGTTTTTGAAAATGTCACTCAGTATAGGATGCATTTACTTAACTGCCTAGCAATGATCTTCGTTTTAGTGGTGTTTATGTTTGTAAAACTCATGAGTTTGACCAATACACCAGGTATGCAATGGGCTTCTTGTGATCTTGAATCTGTCTCTCATGTTTTCAGCTTTCAGTTATCTAGACCAATAGAAATCCATTGAGGTTTGATTGGAACTGTATGGGTGTCATTGTCCATCCTAGTTGAGCAGTCTTTTGAACTGTCATAAATGCAATGTTCTTCTAGTATTGCTGCTTGATTTTCATTGCTGTCATGTTCATAAGTTTGTATACAGTCTTTCCAATGACAACCCATATCATTCCCTGGTAATAAAAAAAATGCTAAATCATCTGCTTATAATTCCAAAAGAGTATCACCATCAATTTATTGATATAACCTGGAAATCGCAACTTCTTTTCTTCTTTACTAAAATTCGGAATGCTTTCATTGAGGATCCACCATGATTGATTCAATGACTGCTTATTTTTAGAAAAGGATATCATCTTTATCATCCATGGTTGTCACAACTGGGCATTAAAATGAGGATTAGTAAAAGACCAGGTGTTCTAGTTAAAAAAACCTTCATTTCTTCAGTGTTTATCATTACTGAACTGCAGAGAATTTGTACATTCCTTTTCGAATGACTATTAAGCAATTTTCAATAAACAGTCAATCAATGTTCTTTCATAGTCATTATTTTTGTTCCAGCATAATTATTCGCTTTTTGTAACTCAACTTTCCTTTTTATAAGGGCCATGCAAATATGCCAAACAGTGCCTGCATGAAACATGTACTCTTTTTTTCTCCTTTTTCTGGATTTATAATTTTGATAATAACAAGCTTTGTCTTAAAGCAATAGTAACTGATTAATTTTAGAATAGAGACATTTGATGATAGTTTATTATAACATCACTTAAATTTTTTTACGAAATGTTACAAAATTTAATTTCATTTCAGAATAATAGTATCATTATTTCTGTTTAGTAGTTTTATTTAAAAAAGTAATATTGTTTATTTTGTAACATTTTTATTATTATTTAAATGGAGTGTTAGCTGGAAAGAATAGCTTTGGATTTTTTAAAAGATAATGGAAAAAAAATTGTTAAGTTTAGTTATTAAACTTTTTACTAATAAAAACTTATAACCACAAAATCTATATTGATTTATGTTTTTGTTTATTTCAATAAAAACCTTAAAGTAATATTCATCCTTTTCTGTAGTTTTTTTTTTATAGGGAGGGGGAATTAAATGCTTACTTTCTTTCTATCAATAATATATAACTAGTAGGCTATTTGTTTTCAACTGATTTAGCATCAACTTTAATTTTAAAAAGTAACAACTTGAACAGTTAAATATTTTTTATAAAAGGATTTAAATTAGGAAATACGCTTTTGGTAATTCAATTTAAGATTTTTTTTTTTTTTTTTTTTTTTTGCTTTATATTAGCTGTAGTGTGCTGTGTTGCTTGTGTTGAATTCACATTGTTAGATGAGTGACCAAAACATTTTGGATAGAATTAGAAAATGGCATTCCACTAGTATGTTTCCTTTTTGATTTTGCAAAAAATAATAATAAATAAATAATATTTAAATGTTTTTTCTTGTTAATATTCTTAAAAATTAAAAATCTTATTTAAATTTACTTTTTAAAAAAATTTACAGCATTTTTTCATAATCTCTGGGCAAAACATCAATATAATTTGTTTGTGGTTTTGCTTCAACTTTAAATTTATAAAATAATTGCAATTGTATTATTATTTCATTGAAGAATATTTGTTTTATTTTTACCAGTATTCATAAATTTATCTTTATTATTCAAGTTTTCTTAAAGATGTTAGAATTTTGAAATACACCTTCTAATGTAATT
The DNA here is from genome assembly GCA_026543865.1 of Argiope aurantia. Lineage (NCBI taxonomy): Eukaryota > Metazoa > Arthropoda > Arachnida > Araneae > Araneidae > Argiope > Argiope aurantia. Next base: position 185,887 of record JAPMOR010104497.1, read on the forward strand.
GTTGGACCAGTGATAGAATGATTGCATTATCATTCCAAAAATATCACTGCTTCTATCTGAAAATATGACAGGCATTTTTGAATAATTTTTATCTGGATTATGGATATTTATGAATGATTTGCATGATTAATTAAGTAGAGAAAGTTTACTGATGGTATACATTAACATATTTTAAAATATAATGTATTTTATTGGAGGTGGTATTTGACCTTGTCTAGGACATATTAAATTCACTGTAATCATTTCTTACAAATCTGTGTCTTAAGGATTTCATTTAATTGCTTTCATTTATTCCTCTTTCTTTGCAACACAAACCTATTTTAATCAAAATTTGTTTTGTAAACACAGCAGATATTACTTTGTTGTAATAGGATAAAAATTTCTTAATAAGAAAACAATATCTTGAAACAAATCTAAATATTTGTTTACTTTCATGTTGTAAAACAGTGATTATCAGATCAAACAAGGCTACTTGATTACTAAATTATTTGTTAATTTGCAGTTTTTTTTTTTTTTTTTTTTTTGAAATGAATACCATATTTTCAAGCAGAGTTTGTTTTAATTCATTCATTTATTAAGTGATAAACTGAGTATTAAACTGGAGCCAGTAAACCTGGGATGTTTTTTAGAACAAAATATCTTTGAAATTACGTGATAGTGATGAATCATGCAAATAATGAATGGATCAATGTTATTTACAAAAAATAATGGTGGTTAAAAAAAAAATTTTTAAATCATTTTAGAAACTGTAAATTTGACTATCTCACTTTAGGTGTGATGTTTATATAAAGTATTGGGATTTAGTTATATCAAATGTTTCATGTTCCAAAAATGATCCCAAAAATTATTATTGTTATTAGTAAGTTCATGTCTGTATTATGCTAATGATTAATTTATGGATATTTTTAATTGGGTTTTTGAAACTCTTAGTTTTCTTCTCTTGTATATAGTTTTTCATACAGTTTTATAGCCCAGCTGCTTCAGTGTTTTGTATTGTTACCGAGATTTATTACTCCGTAATAATGTATTAGTATAATTTTATAAATAAAATGTTTTCATACTTTGAATTATTGGTCATTTTGTACTGAATGTATACGTTTAATTTTTTATAACTTATGTTCTCAGTAGGATAATTAAAAAAAGGTTGTTATGCGAAGAAAATACTGTTAACAGCCAGTAGAAAATACTAATGGGGTATGTCAGCATATTATAAAGTCGTACTAACTTACTCATTGTAAAAATCATGTCCTTGTTCAATTATGTCCTATCCTCAATCATTTGACATGAACTTTCCCAGTAACTCTACAATGAAAAATAATTTTTTCTGCTCTCGCTCAATTATTTGTTTCAGAATAATGCATCTAGTAACTTTTTTAATGGACACTTTTCTTTTAATATGCCTTGAAAATGCAATGATTTTTGGTTTTTACTAATTTATCACATTGCAGGGGTTCGAAATATTAACTGTGATACAGAATGAATGTTTAATAAAATCATTTAACATACCACTAGCAGATCTATGATTTTGAAGTCAAGACTATATATTAAATTTCATTTTTGCTGTTTGTATTGCATTTGTATCAAGCCTTTGGCTGATTAAATCCAACTCTATTATTGTAGTTCCGTCGCTGCCAAACGTCTTCCGCTAGTGTGGCGTGGAAGTTTGGAGAAGGGATTGCCAGCTCAGATGTTGTCCTCATCATCTGATCGCTGTTCAAAATGACGAGGTCCGTCCTAAAATAGCCCTATTGTTGCTTTAAAGTGGGACATTGATATAACTAAACTATTATTTTAGGGATAAATATATATGCGAAATTTTCATTAACCTAATTTATTGCATTTTTCAATTTACAAGTATGCTAGTACATAAATTTCTCATATAAAAATTTCATGTCTAATTTGATAATTTATTTTGTAACTTTTAATTGGAATGGTAAGACATAAAATCATATTTTAAGCCCAATTTAATATTAGAATGAGTTCAACTACTTGTGAAATAATAAATTTTAAAAAGCACCTAAAAATATATCCTTTTACTAGTTGATTAAAGAATGGAAATGATTGCTTATTTATTGTAGTTATGAATCGGTATTATAAATATTAGGGAGTCTTAAAATCAATTTCTTTGGAAAATTCCCTCGATAGCACTCTGCATTATTTCTTAAATCAATCCGATGATTACTGTCTGAAATGTTCCATCATCATATGTAAAAGCCGTAACTCCTCAGAAAATGAGTGCTCGCAAATTTCTATTTTTACAACCATGTAATAATTATGTAGTTGTAAAATTGACCATCTCCAAAAATAAAAATTCTTGGAAAAAATGTGTCGCATCTAGGCTAAAAGAGATTTTTTTAAAAACAAATACTACATCGCATTTGGGCGCTGTGGTTCTGTATCTAGTTTATGGTAAAATGCCGCGAAGAAGGCAGAGAGTCATTTCATAATTTGTTTTGGAGGTGGCCGGTTTTGCAGCAATCTGAAATCTAAACAATTGCGCCAAAATGTACAGAAAATAGGAAATATAATAATTTTGCAAAAATGTATTACTGTTAGAAGATATGCATTAACTGTAAACAATATCGAATTCTGTTAGGCACATTTGCTTCTCTGATCTCTGACAAAATATCGTTTCTTATTTACCGAGGCTTTCGTTCCCTACATTCTTGAGTGGGCCTGTTGGTAAGATCTTGGTTTCAAAATCGGAGGGTTTCAGGTTCGAGACCCGATTCCACCGAAGAACCATCGTGTGAGTGGGTCTGGTGCACATTAAATTAACGGACCTCGTCATTTTGAACCACGATCAGATGTCGAGAAGGATACCTGAGCTGGCACCCCCCCCCCTCTCCAAACTTCCACACCAGCGAGTACTTTTGTCAGTGTTTTTTTTTTTTCCCTCTAAGTGCAATTTTACTTTATGTTTCTTAATTATATCATAAAGTCGTGTACATCGTCTACCTTTTTTCCACCAGGAGGATGCCACAACTATGGAATGCAAAATGAAATGAATGGATAATGATTCTCTGAAAAGGTAGTGTATTGTCATGAACGCACAAAACTTGAACGCAGTATGAAGTGAATGATAAATCGATGAGAGGGTTCCATCTTTTCAGAAATGAAAGATCAGGGAAAATGTCTTTAAAAGTCGAAAGTATTCCTTCCGAAACATGAGTAAGAGCTCTAATCTATACTTATATAAAGCTCAATGTGTGTGTGTTGGCGTTCTACAGGCCAGAAAGTTTGACCTACAGCTACCAAATTTGGTACATATATACCTTGAAGGTCGGGAATGTTCATCTGGAATCACTTTTTTTTCAATTTTTAATTAGAATTTTAATTATTAATTAAAAACTAACTTTCCCGCCAAAAAAATCTTCATTTTCCCCACCGCCAAATGAGTAAGGCTTCAGTTTTTCCCCCACACTAATGAGGCTAGGCTTAAGATTTTTCGGCCGATTATTTCAAACGATTCTATTTATTTTCTTAATGTTTTATGCATTTAAAATTAAACATTGTTAATTAATCCATCTTTCAGATTCATTCTGAAGTACTTTTGAATTAAAATAACACAGAATAAAGGAAATTAAAAATTTCTAATATGCATAGCGTTACCCCAACTGGCGTAGAAACATTCACGCATTTGCGTTACCATAACTGGCGTTGAAAATTCACGCATGCGCATTGTGTTCTGATTGTTGTGACTGATTGCGGACTTGCTTTAAATTATTTTTAGGTTAGTTGCATGCTTTTGTAATTAAATTGTATTTATGTTATATATTTTTTGCATATGCTTATAGTTTTAAGTACATCGTTTTTTAAATAGTTTTTTTAAACCGGTTTTCGACCGATTATTTTAAACGATTCATTTTATTTTCTTAGTGTTTGATGCATTTGAAATTAAACATTGTAAATTAATATACCTGCTCATGATGAATCTGAGAAAATGTTGTTGACAAATTCTTGAAATATTACATAAATGAAGAAAGATATTCTTTAGTGCCCACAAAGTTTAAACTCTCAGTGACTCTGTTTTCAGTAATCATATTATAATAAAATGCTTTGTTTCAGTCAAGAATATTATAATATTAATTGCAGATTAATCCTTTCCACTTTAATTTAAAGTATAAATTCTATGGGAGCTAATAGAAAATGAGAGAGATACATATTACGTTATGACTGAAGGCTTTTATAATATTATGAGTAAATTATATGACTACCATAATTTGAAATTTTAAAATATTTTGATGAAGAAGCTATCAAAGTAGGAATTACATAAAATATTTAATAATTAAAATTTTAACGAGCATTAAGACTGGCGAACCGGCTGGTCGCCAAAGGCGGCTAATGCTAAATAAATAGACGACTACGAATAAAGACAACGTAAATCTGATAGAGTTTGCAGAACGCGTTTGGTCACGGAAGTCAAACTTTGCAATCTTTCGAACCGTGCAATCGTTTTCCTTTCAAGCGGAATTTTCAAAACATCAATTCGTCGTTTAGATAAGCAACATAAAGAACAAATTTTTGCTCCAATTACACAAAGTGCCGAATTCTTATCATATTTCCATCGTGCAAAGGCTTGTCCGGGAGCGAGAATTCGATAAAGGAATGAAAATGAAGGTGCGTGCTTCGGTTTAAGAATAGGAAGATTTTCAGCGGAAATGACTCATGTAGGCGGCTTCGGTGAGTTGTTGGTGTTCCGAATCGGATCATTTTGTTATGCAATTCGTATTTTTTACATCCTACTTTCAACAGATTTCTAAAGACGGAATTTTATAATTGATTTATTCATTCACTTTCTAATGGCTAAATCACAAAAGGGTTGCTCCGACTCACTCGAAGGCACACGGAAAAGAGTGAATGATCGAACCGAAGCAGTAACACTGGCGGGAACTAAGGGCCATCACCGGCCACGGTACAACCCTTCCCTAGGGAGGTACATCCCCAGTATTGTTTTCGACTTGGATGATGATATTACTGGCGCGGAAAGGCTTCGATACCTCTTTTCCGGAATTTAGATCTACAATAGATGCCAAACGATATGTATGGCATGCGAATTCACGAAGACCTGGTATAGTTAACTTTAAAATATGTAAAAAAATATATCAAAACTTAATTGCGTATAATAAAATCACCTCAATTTTATCTGGTATGCGTATTTATATGATAAATCTTGAAATGTTAATTTGTGTTAATACATATAGTTAAAAAATTACCAATAATATTTCAGTTATCTTCTTTTTTATATATATATAAACACGTTTTTAGTTTGAGATTTGGAAAAATCTATTTAAAAACACAGAGAGAGATAAATTTTTAGATTAACATTCTAGTTCTATAAATTCTTAAAAATTCACTTTCTCAATTGCATTCCAATAGTTTTATGTATTTTTACAAACTAGATGGAAGTACTGAATGGGGAAAATATTTGAAAAATGTTTTTAAAAGGAAAAATAAAGTTAATAATTCTCAAAGAAACCTCTTTGGAACATTATCCAATCGAAAACTGTTAAGCAGATCTAAATACTAAATTACTGTATGTTTGAAAAAAAACAAACAAACCAGTTTCTTCTAAAGTCCGTACAATACAGCTATCACACAACCAGCGGAGGATTAAATTTTCTAGTGGCCTTTAGACAATAAAAGTTATTGATGGACGGAAGACCTAATTTGAAACGAAATAGCAAAAAGTATAAATCAATTCTAGATATGGAAATGGAAGACATTCGAAAACACAAACACAAAAAAGCGCCTGGAAAGAGATTAAAAATTACTTTAATGAGCCTTTCGCTTAAGAATGATCAGATTTTAATACTGCTTTTGCATTCAAAACCATGACGTACGAATAGTTGCTCTCTCTTGATAGCTCTTGAAAGTTGACTAGCCCTTCAATTTCGCGTAAAAACTCTCAGTTTTAAGACTACCCATTGCAATGGTTCTTATGACAGAACAATAAGGCGGTGGCCTGGTGGTAAGATCTCGGCTTCGAAACAGGAGGGTTTCAGGTTAGAGATCCGATTCCACTGAAGAACCGTCGTGAAAGCGGGCTTGGTGCACGTTAAATCCATAGGGGCCGAATGCCCTCCCGATGGTGTGGTGTGGAAGCTTGGAGTAGGGAGTGCCTTCTCAGGTGTCGTCCTCGTCATCTGACCGTAGATCAAAATAACAAGGTCTGTCCCAAAATAACTCTAGTTCTGCTTTAAAACGGGACTTGAATATAATAGACGTTATAGAACAACGGCAAAGTTTCTGAAGATCACTGGCCGCGGATCTTACAACCCAAAATACGCCCATGCTATGTTGTTAACATGATAATCAGAGTTAATTTTGATTGAGTTTTAACCTCCCTGGGATGTGTTGGAAGGGAAATAAAATTCTCGGGTGAGTTCGCAAAGGGCCGCCTGGTTCAAAGAGGGCGGACATGGTGAAGAGTGAAATTCTCATTTTCTCGTATCTTTTTTTTTTTTTATGGCTGAAGATAAAAAAAAAAAGAGTCAAATTAGGCCAATCAGCGTCTCATTAAAACGAACAATTTTTGTATTAAAATTTTTTCTATAGTTGCCATTACTTATAAGTTAGAAGCGAAAAAGTACTTGAGTACTTAGAAATTTGTAAAAATTAGTGAAGCAACAAGTCGGCTAACAAGACTATAAAAGGTATTATTTTCCCCAAAGTTATTTCAAAGAAACATTTCTTAACCCGGCAGGACGCGCGCAGTGAAACGCAACACGAGGACGCGCATGGGGTGTCAGCACACCCCAGCCATAATAAAGGGCATAAGACGAAAGAAATCAATGGAATTCTATAAATTAATGAATTTTATAGTAATTATAGCCTTTTTCTTTAAAAAAGAATAACTGAAAAAATTTTTCATGGAAAAAAAATAATACACTCACCTTGTTTTTTATCTTGTTAAAGGGACTTTTAATGATATCAACTGTAAATATTTTTTTCTTTTTTGTTTATAATTTTCACTATAATCGAAACTCACGCATTATTGTGTATAAAAAAAAGTTATATTTATTAAATTTTCAAACGTATTAGGGTGTACATGGATCAGAAACATTAGATTGTTTGCAGTTTGTACATACCGCTTCAATTACTGAATGTTCTCGACATATATTTTTTTCTCACTTCAAACAAGTAGTTTTTGATTTCTTGTCCTTTTCTCTTGGACACAAGTAGCATCTACGGTAGCTTAATTTTTGCTTTTTTGCGTGTTGGTTCATCCAGAAACTCTTGTTGTTTTTGCCTTGATTTCATATGAGGTTCTGAAAGTGAAAAAGCTAAATCCTTCAAGAAATGCCTCCTATTTCTGAATTTTTCAGGTGGGGTTTTGGTCGATAACATCAAGATCCTTAATTTATTCCCATAATGTTTAGAAGTGAAAAGAATATCACCATAGGCCACCGGTTAGATATTATAGCAACAGAGTAAGATCCTCCCATTTCATCGACAACATCTACTGCTCCTTTCGTCATGTTACAGAATGTTATTACCTCCTGTTTTTTTTAAATCTCCTGTACTTTCGTCAATGTGATTATCATTATGCATGGTTGACAGAAGATTTACACAATTGTTCTTTCTCGTCATGTAAGAAAGAATCATTATATTCTTTTGAAACCCGAAGAGAGTTGTATGTGCTTCTCTATTTTTATGCGAGGCAAATTCAGGTGGGCTAACTTTTTTATTCTTACGTATTGTTCCAACAATAGAAATTTTTTGTTTTTGTAAAAATTCGGCTAATTCATAGCTGGTATACTAATTATCTGTGGTGACATTTCTTCCAGAATTGTATAATGGAACTAGCAAGCGTTTAGCTATTTCACAGGAACTGTTATCTGTCTTGTAAGGGCCATCTGGCTGCTTACCTGCATATATTTCCATGTTGTACGTGTAAAATGTCCTAGAATCGACCAAAGCAAATATCTTCAAACCATATCTTGCTGGTGTCTTTGCCATATACTGTCGAAAGGAGCATCTCCCTCGAAATGACTCTAGTTTTTCATCTGATGCTACGTATTCACCTACATGATATGACTTCTAACAGTTCCTGATAAAATGTTCAAACAAGTTTCTTACTGGAGCTAATTTATCAACCCTTCGTCTGTCATTCCTAGTTTTGATATCATCAAATCACAAGACACGAAGTATGAAAAGAAATCGCTTATAGTTCATAGTTTTACGGAAAATATCTAATCCTGTGCCATCTGTCGCCCATAAGTCTCTAACATTCACATGAGAAGATTTGTGCAATCCAGCTATATATAATAGTCCTACAAAAGATCAAAATTCTTCTTTTGCTAAAGGTTTTGCATCTCTTTCTCTTTTAAAATTACCAGAAATACTTTCTACATAAATTTTAGTGCATTTCACAATCATTTGTATTATTGAATTATCAAATATTAGTCTCCAAGCATAGATTGGCGAAGTAACATGTTTAGAAAATTGCGTATTGCCAGGCAGTTGTTTGATTATATTTTGTACAGGTATGCGTTTCTGATTTCTGAAAGCTTCTTTCTGCCACTTTGTAGTTTTATCTTTTCCGACAAAAAAGCTAGTTTGGTCTCAAACTTCATCATCTGAAGATCTGCGTTCTTCCTCCGATTCAGACTGGTGTTCGCTGAAAACGTCTACATGATCTGAATCCTCTGTTTCTTCTTCATCTGGGGAAACCTCTTCTAATAACTTCTGAAGCCTTTCTATTTCTTCGTCATAAGTGAAAAGAGGAAACGACTGCAGGAATCCATGCTATCGCACTCAAAAATTCTAACACGACCGTGCGCACGGGGTGTCAGCACACCCCAGTTCGATCTAACAGTCTAAAAATAGTTCCCAATTTGATGTTTACATAAACTATCTGTGGAATGTGACCTTGGAAACAGGTACTGATAGACCCAACCACTTCGGTTCATGGGGAGGGAAGATAGAAAAATATTTTCAGGCGTGGGGTGTCAAAACACCCCGCGCGCGTCCTGCCGGGTTAAATATGCCTCCTCCCAGCAGTTTCGAATAAACGGGGTGACTCAGAAGTGAAAGTTTATCTCTGGTCTCTAGATACTTTTGTAACTCGTTATCGCATCTGTCCGTGCGTGACATCACTCTTTCCTTTTTATCGATCCGCATTCGTGCTTTTTATGCCGCCGTAAACTTTCGGAATTTTTCGATGATGCGCAGGGAAATGTTTTGGTTCGAACGTTCCTCCAAGACCACAAAATTTATTAAATGCTTACTAATCATTTATCAACACTAAAACTACAGAATCCGCCTATTGAATTGGCCGTGCTCTTCGTATGTACACACTTTACAGCAAAAACCATCAAGAAGGCTCTCCCCTCGACTTTTTCTTTGTTAAAGGGCAGCTTAATCGCATGGTGAAGAGTTGGCATTTCAGTATAACTTCCGCCGATTGGACCTGAACCTTGATATTTGCGTTATCGAGACCAGATGCCGAATTTATATTCTTATCTTATTCCGTTTTTATGTTATCTCATTCGCATACTCATGAATAAAAGGGGCGATAAGGCAGGCCACCCTTTGGTTGATTTTGTCCAATTTAGTTGGAGTGGTGCGCAAGTTTGGAGAGCGGGTGCCAACTCATGTGCCGCCCTAGTTGTCAGAGCGATGTTCAAAATGACGAGGTCCGTCCCAAAATAGCCCTAGTGTTTCTTTAAAAAATGGGACATTAATATATCTGGACTGAACCGGTCAGAAATCGACAATTATTTTTATAAAGCCAGACGCCATTCATCTAGGTCTTTACGTGGTCCAAAGACGCTGTGTTCGAAATTTGATGGAAATCTCCAACTATGATGTATCAAACAGGCATCGTGCTCACAGAGAGGCGTGGGCGTGGTTCCAAAAACGATGTCTTGGGTGTTTGAAGTACGGAGATTTCTCAAAATTTCGGAATCGAATTTTTGGTTAATTACAACCTCCTGCGCGAGCTTCGTATGCAAGAAAGTGAAAAGAAACAGGAAATATAAACATCATTGAATCATTCTGATCCGGTCCTTCCTGCTACAAATAAACAAAATTATGTAAAATTGCTTGAATTCTTTTAACATTCGTCTTAAAAAAAATTCTTTTATTCTATTTTCCTTCCTCAATGCGATATTTTGAACCAGAACCAGAATGAATGCCCCGATAATTACGGTGCCATAGCAGTAATCAGTGGAGGACAAAATATAACAGATGAAAGATTTGACCCTGAAGATAATTTCCTTATATCCCTTTATCTATGTCAATAATCTATCGTCATTTCTATTGTTTTGACGGCAAGAAATGATAAAATAGAAATATCGATTATTGTGCGGAATGCATCTCGTTTAAAGTCTGCGAGGATCGATAATGACATCTGTCTGTCATAGAAAAGAGCACTTGTGTTCGCCTCTAACCCCGACAGCGACTAATAAATTTTGATATCCCATGACTGTCCAAACCCAATCCAATCACCGTATAAATAAGCAGGTGCTTAGAGGACACAGAAATGAAAATAGTGCATCGCTAACGGGTTGATGCTTGTAATAGGCCCCGAAATCATTACTCGAAACAACTGGACCTCACCACTGATGCCTATAGGCAGAGCGCGACGCAAATGCAATAAGCGAACAAACGAAGGATCAAATCAAACCAGTGGGAGTGGATTTCCGAAAACTTTTCTGCATATTCTCTCATGAAAGTGTTATTCCCCAACCCCCTCAAAATAAATTGTGGACCTTGGGTAAACAGAGAACACCTAGCATGACACTAGTATACAAAAGTCATGGGATAACAATATACAAATATACAGATAGTAGTGGTGTCACGTTCAAAATGTATAAATGGGCATTGCATTAGTAGGGATTTCTTTTGTATTTAAGTGATTCATGTGAAAAGGTTTCGGATAAGATTATGGCCACTCAACGGGAATTAAGAAACTTTGAATGTAGAATAACAGTTGGAGCTAGATGCATGAGACATTCCATTTTGGAAATAGCTAGAGAATTCAACATTGCGAGATCCACAACGTCGAGAGGGTGCCGAGAATGTCTAATTTCACACATAACCTCCCACCATGGACAACACAGTGGTCCATTGCCTGCATTTAATGACCGAGACCAGCGACGTGTATGTCGAATTGTCAGTGTTAACAAACAAGCAACACTGCTTGAAATAACTGTAGGAATCAATGCGGGACGTAACAGGACGTGTCCGTTAGGACAGTGTGGCGAAATTTCGTTTTGGTGGACTATTGCAGCAGAAAACCAACACGAGTGCCTTTACTAACAGCACGACATCGTCCGCGGTTCTTTTCTTGGATTTGTGACCATACCTGTTGGACCCCAGATGAGTGGAAAACCTTAGCTTGATCAGATGAGTCGTGATTTCAGTTGGTAACAGCTGATAGTAGTTCGAGTATGAGACAAACCCCAGGAAACCATAGACCCAAGCTGTGAACAAGGCACTGTGCAAATCGATTATGACTGTTTTTACATGGAATGGACTGGGTTCTCTGGTCCAACTGAACCGATCATTGATTAGAAAAGATTATGTTCAGCTACTTGGAGACCATTTACAACCGTTCATGGATTTCATGTACCCAAGCAACAATGGGATTTTTATGTATGGCAATGCACCACGTTACCGGGCCATAATTGTTCGCGATTAGTTTGAAGCACATTTTGGACAATATAGAATATGGTTTGGCTATCAAGATTGCCCGACAAGAATTACATGGAACACTTAGGGAACATAGTCAAGAGGTCATAAAATGTTGGCGTGCGCAAAAAACTGCACCCGCTATACTTTTGCCCTTATGGATGTCTATAGAAGTAGCATGGCTCAGTATTTCTGAAAGGAACTTTCGACGATTTGTTGAGTTCATGTGATGTTGAGTTGTATGCACTTCACTGGGCAAAAGAAGGCCCGAGGCATTATTAAGAGGTATTCCATGACTTTTAACGTCACTTTAGTGTACGTTAATCTTAATGGATTCCAAGCCATTGGCCCCTGACTTTAGCGATAAAGTGAAGATTCTGAAAAATGTAAGAATTATGACTTTATATCTCTTAGGAATCGAGACTTGAAGATTCGCTCACAGAATTTCATGTGACATTATATTTTGTCGGAAAGATATAAATACCTGAAATGCCGAAACAAATATCTAGCTGCAGTTCTATTCGTAGTGCAAATTCGTATGCTGTTAGACGCCGGGCACTACTGATCGAGCTATTAATATAATTTTATTAGTCTTTGCTATGGACTTATGCCAATTCTTCAAGGGCTGTTCTTTGTGCATATGCTCCGTGTATTATGGAATATTCCCTGAATCGCTTTCCAGTTCCCAGCTTGCATTCATTGCACATCCATGGACGATTTTCATAACAACACTTATGTTGTGAATATTCCATTGAAATAATTTGGATGTGCACGACTTAAAGAAGTATTTTTGCATGACAGTATCGAAAAGTAAAGAAAACAAAAGCCTGGAAAAGTTTTCACACCCTCCTGAAGTCGGAGCAGCTAAAGATTGAGACTTTAAGATACTTTTCTGAATCCAAACATCGTGACATTATGAACACTTTCAAATGGTATCTAGATATTAAAGCCAATACCGCATCGAATGCATTCTATAGGACTAAGAAACAATAACATTTCACAAACAATCCATTCCGTCTTCTGTCACAAATGGAGATAAGATATCTTGCATTCCATTTAAAAATGTGCATTAAAATCCATTTACTAGAGGGAGTTTTCTCCCTTCGACTTTTGCATAAAATGTGGTGTGTTCTGTGCTTCGTAGTGCAATAAAATAAACCGAGTTTACTTTGAATTTCTTTTTGTCCGAAATTTCAAACACATCTATAATCTTCCTGACAAGATCACACACCGAATTTCGTTTGTCTTGTATTTTCGGGTGATCACATTGATATACATGCACTGTCAATGCTACGATGCATCTGGAACACCATTTACTGTTTTGTAGTGGTTTTGACGATACTTCATGTTTTAGATCTCTCTGAATTCGAAAAACACATTTTAGGAAAATGTCCGTGACAAAGATACCACAAAAATGCTATGAGCTAGACGGATAAAATTTAGCACATGGTCTTTATACCAAATTTATAGATTTATGTTAAATCAAGAGCAAAATCTATTCAGAGTAAGTCTGTCTGTTCGAATATAAGTTTACATTACAGCTGCAGGACGAAGACAACTAGATGGATAAAATTCGGTATCATCTATCAAATTTTGAGTTAAATTCGACAAGGGGCTGAACGTCTGTCAGTCTATGCTTTCAGAATCATGTAAACGCTGCGATTCAAAAGCGCAATGACTTAATATAGTAAATTTGGTATGCAATTTTTTGAGTGCAACGATAGTTCTGTCAAATGTTGATTTCACTTGGTTGGGTAAAAATGCGTTTAAAAGACAAATTTAACTTTATTAGACTAAGTGAGAAGGTTTTAGGAAAACCACTCCCGCTGATTGAGTTGACCGACATGCATGATTTCAATCGTGGGTTTTTAGATCTCCGGGACATTTCCAGCTCTGAGTTTTGGATCGATTCTGATAATTGTCTTTTCATACAAGGGAATTAAAATATATAAAGAATTTCAAGCATGTTAATCATCTGGCATGTGTATCGCCAGTGCTCAAATCTGATATATGTGAACGACTTGCTTATGCAACTTATAATCCGCAGCCGAAGTAGAAGCGGCGACAAGAAAAATAATAAGGCTAAGTTTATACATTTGGTTTTAAAAAGAAAGAATGGAGTTCCACGCTCAACCAACCAGGAAATGCGAACAGTTCAAGAACAGTATGAAGAAAACAGAATTCGAAGAAAGAAATAGGAGAGCAGAAAGAAAAAAATGGATCACATTTCATCGAATTAGAATATCGGCGAAAGCGTTTGTCCCTTTTAACTGGCGTTTTCTATGAAATGCTTTTTTCCCCTCCCGCTTCATATCTTCATTGCAGCGTTGCATGCACTGAAAATGAGCTTCAAAGAATTAATGCATAAATTCAGATTTACCCAATTTATATTTCAAGTTACGATAGATTCGCTTTCATTTAAAGGTGCGAATATGTCAAGAGGTCTCGATTGAAAAACCCATTTGGAACAAACGTTATTCTAAAGTGTTCGAGTTCCGCCAGATTGTCCTCGCCATTCATATTGACGGTTCTGCACGCAAGAGGTTTCGTTCTTCGGGAATTTCGAAAGCATGGAATTTATAATGCGGTATGTCGCATTTTAAGAAAAAGAATTATTAAGTGTGAAATGTGGGTGACTTCTCCAGGAGAGAGTGGAACTTGTTCTCAATCGCATTTGCGCTCACTCATTAACGGGTGCTACTTGCGCTCATTTCGTTAGTGTACTGGAACTTAATTACCTTTGGCAGGAAAACTTGGGCCAAATGATACTATTTAATGAGTGAGCGCAAATGCGACTGAGAGCAAGTGATACACAGTTGTGGCTGATTGTAATGAGCGAGGATAGAACCTGGGACCTTGTGGTTCGCAACCGAGTAACATGACCACAATACAAAAGCAATGGCTAGTGCAGCGTAGCTGTTAACTGGCTTATATAAGCTTTCACCACACAATCCTCAACAATACATCTGTCTTTTAGTGTGTGTTACTGTTTGACAACGGATTGTAAAACCCTCCGCGCTTTTGCGCATGCGTTTAGTTTGAAAAAACAGGGATGAGAAGAAAGATGAAAGGAGGCGATATTTACATTTAAAAATGAAGTAAACTCATTGCCGTTTTATGAGACGTAAACCTTACAGATAATTAGTAATACAGAAGGAAAAGGGTACTAATGCACAGTAAAATATTTCAGAGCTATTTTTATTTAATGTAAGGGGCATAAACATTAAATTATGAAGAATAAATAAAAAAATTCTGTTCTTAAAATTTGGTAATTATTTTTTTTACAAAATAATAATGATATTTTTTAAATATTAAAATGCTTCTCTTTTATATGTTATTGAATTTTTTCGGCAATATTTTAACAATAGATAATCGAGAGTTAATTCTATTTAAAATATTTTATTTTCATTTAAGGAATTGCTATAAATATAGAACGTCTTAAAAATATTATTTTTAAAATGTATGATATTTTATGCATTTTATGTATAATACGTATTATGCATTTTACATATACTCGTGAAAAAAAAAAGAACTAAAAAGTATCTAATGGGGGAAGTGAAAGGTGAATACCGGAAATGCGCTCATCGCTCCTCGTCTCACCCCTTCATGAGATGGAATCGTCAAAATGGGGTTGTCTCAAAGTCCGTTGACGAACAGTACATAGTTGCGCATCACAAGCCATTTTGAGAATAAGTGAAAGGATTAAATATTATTGATATCCATTTAAACTTGAATTTTAAACAGTTTTTGTATATATTTTTTTCATTCTATTAAATAAATTAAGCAAGTTATAAAAATTAAATTTGCAAGATATAGAGATTAAATTTGAAAATTTTACTTCAGTTCATTAGATTCAATGAGCATTATGCATACTAAAATTACAATTTTTATAAATGTGTTCGGCAGAGTTATAGATGTGTTCTTTCTTCATAAAACTTTTAGACGCAAATTTCTCCCATTTTATTTATTACTTTCATCGCTCTTCTAAAACGCGGAATTATTCGTTTCATCAACATTTATCAGCGACAGCCCCATCATGTTATCAGAGTGACATTCTCACACTGATATTGATTCACTATCGCGGGTCGTCCGTTGTAAATACACCAAAACTTTATAACCTGGCAGTTATTTTAATGCATGAGCGCAAATGACACTTTTTAATGAGTGAGCTCAAGTGACGCGCAACCGAGTTCTCTACCTTGAGCGAAACATAAAATATATTATATTGTGGAAGTATATAAGACAATCCCAGAAAAACACTCCCATTAGTTGTTTGTTGCAATGAACATGAGTTTATTTGAGTCATGTAGTTGGCAACGTCTCATTTTTCATTCACTTGGTTATAACACGTAAACTATTTTACTGAACTTTCATTTCAGCGAATGAAAGTTTTATTAATGACTTTTAAAAAGTTTTATTTTTACTCTGACTTGGCAACCGATAATCATAGGTAATGGATAAGAATTCTCAAGAAAGTGCACCTTTTCAAAATTTTATATCCTTGATAGATGCGTGGACGTGATGATTTTAATGCATCAGTCCACTTGGATAGCATAACCTTTTTATTCTTCCTCAACAAAGGACATATGCTGCTGTCCAGAATGATTTTTCCACTCATGTGTGGAGCATTTGCAGAAGAATTCTTCTGTTCAAGAATTCCAATGACGGTTTTTTTCAGAGAATGATCTCCTTTCCTTTCCGGCGCAACCCTTCTCGACTGAGGTCTCATAGCGAACTCTGGCTACTAGCCATAACCGAAAGAGTGAAGAGTGCCCTCTCTTGAATGTAAACACATTTTTTTTTTTTTTTAGCGGAGGCTTGGCCGAACAGAGAAAACACTTTTGAATTTTTAACTTCGATTTATTCCATCCCGGGAGGCATAATATGTACAAGGAAGAGTGGTAAGAAATACGTCTGTCTACTTCGCGACACAAAAACAAAAGAGCGAAAGAGACCGAAATTTTTTCCTCAGTGATTTTATACTATGAGATTCTGATAGGGATTTCGTTGACCGTGTCGACTGAGGAAAGGGAAATAAAGGCATCTTTTAAAAGAACGCTGCAAAGCTTTAAGGATTTTTATCCCTTCACTCGGAGCGTGAGAACTTGCTGATTAAAGCAGTTTTTACAGAGCACGTGTAGGATCAATTGAATAAAAAAATGGCAGAATTGAATCAGGAAATAAGAGAACATTTTTGCATCAAGTTAAATTAGGATAAAAATTTGAAAATTAATTAAGATTTAAATTAGATTTTGAAATATCATTACACATATGTATAAGACACGAAACCTGCCAGTGACACTGACGGAATAAGCCCCTTAGACATCCATGGTTTTAAAGAAATGGTAGAAGCACTAAGCGAAATACACAGCCATCTAAAAGAATTCCCCAATCTTCTTAAAGCAGCAAAGGCTTTAAAGAAGAACGTAACCTTATCCTGATCAACGCATTTCTTGAATAGCCTGATTGCCCCTCCTCTAACAATAGAAAATCCTGCATGTTCATCCAAAACCAAGATTCCACCTTCCCCTATGCAACGGATGTTTCCGATTGGGTTCTGGCTTTGCGATGATCCACGACAGACTATTGTCTTGCTTATCATGGCTCATTTTCCCACCTGACTTTAATGAAAAACATCAGTCTATGTCATCTTAAGCCCCGTTTGGACGATCGGTTTCTTTACGTATATGGTCGTAAATCTGTCACCTGACTCAATGTAGGATCACCCCCCACGGTGGACGTCAATCCGGAGCTTCTCGCAAACTGTCGACAAAATGAACAGACATCAAAGAATCCAGGAAAATCACAAGAGAGGGGAAAGAGGGCAAAATTTGCCTGTCTGAAGACGTGCATGGGCCATCGGAACGGGGCTTTACTGCAAGCAATGCATCATCCACTTCTCGTCACAACCGGAGTCAGCCTTAATCGGGCGAACCATCAGAACTCAGTATGTATAAGACCCAAGCCATCCTACTGAATGTCATGGCAAATATGAAATTCCCATTTTAATATTTTTCTCGCATACTGACACATTTCATGAAGTGTTCTTTCAAAATTACATAAATACTTGCATCGATACGGCAGTGATTTTAGTTCACGCATCATGGTTGTGTGACAAGCAGGGAAACATTTCTCAGAGGAACATTCTTTTTTTTAACAGTTATAGAAATTCCAGTATTCTCCCATATTTTCGAGATGAAAAAGTATCTAAAATGAACAGTCATTTCGAACGTTGAAGTCTGCACGCAGATGACATTTCGCGCACACTTGAAGACAGTTGCTGCAGAAGAAGGATAACAGTAAAGATCTCATGTCAGCGCCTGTAATAAGGTTTAAATTTTGAAATGAAAGTAAAATTGTTTATCTTATTATCTGAGTATCATTAATAAGCATTGCTGAGAATTTGCAAAAATCCAATTTTGTTATCGAGTTCTTATTTATTTCCTCATAGGTTAGATATTTCAAATTTTGTGCACTAGTGTATTTTGAACGACAATATTTTAATATTTTCAGAACTTAATCCCTGAATTAATTCCGTTGATCTGAATACCATCATGGGAAGTGCAGCTGAGAAAAATTGATTTAATATTTATAACAATGAAAGAGTGTGTGGCAACACTCCATAGACTGTTTGATTTAAAACTATCAACTTTGGCATGAATGGAGAAAAGGAGAGATTGTATCGATTTCTTTGAAATTTTGATAACAATTTTTAATCGATGAAAACCGAGTGATATTTTGGCGATTTTCAGCAATAGCTCATCACAAATATTTATGGAACTCAATTTTAAAATTAAGTTACAGAAAAAAGTGAGTTTTATACTATTTTAAATTTAAATTTATCTATTAAAAATACTAATAAATTTTTAATAAATCAAAGATTTTTAGGCACAGGCAGTGCTATCTGGTAATGAATTTGAATATATATATATATATATATATATATAAATGGAAGCATATAATTTTTTAATCAGAAGGCAGTTTCGAAGACATTGAAGACTTTCGATTTTTTTGACGTCGTTTTATTTCATCTCGGAGAAGCACGCATTATGTACAAGCAGGAGCGACGAGCACACACACAACACAGAACGACCCAGAAAAAAATGAGGGAAAAGCTCATAAACGTTTTAGCCCTGGTCTTATATACTGTAATGTTTTAATACGGATTCACATCGTATGCCAATAAAATAAAAAAAAAAAAAAAAAAAAAAAACACAGGGATCTTTTAGAAGAATTTGTCAAGTCAGCTGTATTTTGTCCCTTCACTCGGAGCGTGGGAACGTTTAGGCTTTTAGCCGATTCAGTAATTTTACAACGCTTCTGTTGAATTAATAAGATAGAAAAAGTGGAATGGGATCAGGAAATAAGAGAATGTTCTAGAATGAAGTTAATAGGGGCTAAATTGAGTTAAAAATTAAGAAATTAATTAAGTTTAAATTAAATTTTAAAATATTACATATATATATTTCAAAATTCCATCATATATATAATAACGCATTATAAATTACGATTAAAAAGTGGAAAATAATTGAAAAGAAATTTTCTAACTAAAAAATAATCGCAGCCTACGCTTTACATAAACCAAACACTAAAAACCAGCGAGAGTGGTTTCCCCAATACTTTCTCGCATATTTTCGAATAAAAGTGTTATCTCAGATAATGAATTGGCTTACAGTAGTTACGAAATATTAACCTTAATCGTGAATTTAGCATTTTTACTGAATCTATCGTGTGATGGCGATTAATCTCTGGGATGCGGTTAATAGTATCTGAAAATCGAATATGTATTTTGAATACGTTTTTTTCCAACCGATAGAAACATAAAATCACACTTGTAATGACATAATCCGATTCCAAATTTGGCATATTTAAGTCGCATTTTTGAGTTATCGCGTTTACATGTTCTGAAAGTACACACCGACACACTCTCGTTAGATGTGACAGGTGTCTGCACTGTAGATGTTAATTCTGTGTACCGAATTCTATCCATCTAGTTCTCAACGTTTTGTAGTTATTATATTGTTATACTCGAAAAGCCGGACAGACAGACTTCCTCTAAACAAATTTTGCTCAACATTTGATAGAAATCTGCAAATTTGGTATAAAGACCACATTCCATCCACCTAACTCAAAAGAGTTTTTGAGCAATCTTTGTGACAGACGGACATTTTGTAAAAATGTTTTTTTAATTTTTAGCCCCGGGAGGTCTAAGACGTGGAGATTCGTCAAAATCTCGAATTTGAATTTTTTGACGATTACAATACTTTATCGATACTTCGTATACGGGAAAGTAGAAAAGAATTTTCAATGTTTTTAGGAAGATGTAAACACACAAAAATCTCACGTCTCCTACGATCCGAATTACAGTTCAATAAATTTAATTAGCTATTTTTTTTTCCCTTTCGGAACTGAGGAAGGAATAAAACCTGAATGTTCATAAAAATCTCCAGCCGGAATAATCTGACGAACATTGTTTTTTTATACGGTAAAATAATAAAAATTGTGTTAGATATTCAGTATGTTCTGGAAAATTATTTTGTTTGTACCAATGTGAAAACGGAAATGAAAGAAGGAAAGAGAATGTGGACTCCTTCACTGAGTCAAAGTTAGTCAGCAAATGGTAGTAGGAATAATAGTATAGGAAAGAGAAAGTAAAAGTGAACACTTCCGCGATTAATTATAAAATAAAGGCAAAAAAAAAAAAAAAACGGATTCTACGTTTGGAAATTACAGTTAGGAATCAACGACAAATAAAAACATAATTAGTGAAAACATTTTTTCCTCTCATTTCTTGTGTTAGCCCAATCAATGATGGTTTTGAAAGGGGAAGAATTATTGTAAAGCTGGATTTAACTGCAATAATAGACCAACGCAAAATGCCTAGCCATTGTGAGCTGAGGAACTTACTAGACTTTTTAGATCTGAATAATGAGTCGTAACGAGATTGCTTTCGTTCAGTTATATTAACGTTCCATTTTAAAGCAACACTAGGGCTATTTTGGGACGGACCTCGTCATTTAGAACCGTAGTCAGATGACGAGAACGACACCTGAGATGACACCCTTCTCTCCAAACTTCGACACCACACAAGCGGGAGGTCGTTTGGCCCCGACGGATTTACCGTGCGCCAGACCCGTTCATGGGTGGAACCGGATCTCGAACCTGAAGCCCTCCGGTATCGAAGTTTAGACATTACCACCCGGACATCAAGGCCTCCCATAACAGGATTGCATCTACTATAAGATATAAAGTAGAGGAATGGGATTATGATTATTCAATTTATATATTTACACTGGGTTCACGGAGGAAATAACAGCATGGTATCAAACAACATAAAATGACTGTTATCAGATTTCTGAAGTTTCCGTCCGTTTTGGTTGAGATGTTTTCACTTAGCCACACTCACGAGGGCTCCACCATCCGCCACGGAGAACGGTAGTTGCCACTTGGATTGGCAAAATCGACAACTGCTTCAATGCATTATCATACAGCAATAAACGTTTGACAGCTTCAAGGTTCATCCATCTTCTTTTCTATCAAGCAACAGTTTCCAATGACAACTTAACACTTAGGGTGTATAAATTATGTGCTCAAATTTTAATCCACTCACCTGCTGCGTTTTTCGGTTATCGCGTTCTACCTCATGACGTTTCAATGTTCAAATACACATGGACGAAATTTCACAGGAATCTGCGAATTTCGTATCGACAGCACACATCCAATGTTGTTTTTGAGCTATTGAGTGCGTAGACAGACAAATGGCTTTTTTGGGGACTTTCGGAAGCGTGAAAAGTATCGATTCATTCACACAAATCTCGAGAAGTCAGACAAATGGTATTCGGATAAAAAAGAGATTGAATCAGCT
Source organism: Argiope aurantia (assembly GCA_026543865.1). Classification (NCBI taxonomy): domain Eukaryota; kingdom Metazoa; phylum Arthropoda; class Arachnida; order Araneae; family Araneidae; genus Argiope; species Argiope aurantia. The sequence continues at coordinate 207,392 of JAPMOR010104497.1, forward strand.
ATACGGAACTAAAATGCATTTGAAAGAGGAAATGTAATTCTTCTAATATAGTCTTCATGCTATTTATCTTAGTTCTAATTACCTTTCCTTTATAGAAATATTTCTTTCAATAAAAAATACGTCATTTAGGATTCCGGATGGACTCGAGGATTTCTTCTACGACAGGTGATTCTTCTAAAAGGAATTTTATCTTTAAAAAAATGTTATTTTCTGAGCGAAATAGAATACATATTTGCCAATGCTCACTCACCGTCTTTCAGTCTAACGAATACGATTAGATGGCTTTTTTCAAAGTCAGCCTTTCCCCTGTATTTCAAAATGAAAAATAAACAGAGGAATCGTCTATCTCTCACCTGATAAAACAGGCAGTCGTGCAGAGAGGAAAAAGGAAATGGTTCGAGATAAGATTCCCCATAAAAAAATAACTCGAGAGAGCTCGGAAAAATGTTCTTGAAGATTAAAGGTATGTATCATAACTTTATTTTGGAACGGAGAGTGCCACATCACGACGCTGAATCACCTGGACGCGTGGAATGTAATAGGAAGGTTTCCACGATTATAAACAGAGAGTGCGTGTTCGAGAGAACCATCGTTCGAAAACACTACTGCTACCCTATTTGTCTGCAGTGCACACGATAAAAGAAATGGAGGATGGCGATTATCTGTAGTTCACGAACGCATTCGATGAACGAGATAATAAAAATAAATATCATTACTGGAACATGGCGAAATGGAAACATCCGATTGTGTTAACAAGGGAAAAAGGAGAAAGGTTTCTTTCCTTTTATATTAGAATAGAAATTGTCTAATAAGACGAAATGTTTCCCTCCTTTCCTGAGATTTCTGTTGAAATACCGTCTACAATTCGAATTCTTTTGGTTATATCAATTAAAAAGAGAAAACTAAAAAGTTTTATATTCGAATAGGCCTTCGTTCAATGGAGGAATTTATTACTAAACAAAGCTTTCAATCAAAAAATATTTAAAAATTTCTTACATTTTTTATAAAATTTTGACGACGTTAGATGCCAACTGCATTATTTATTTTGTTGTTTCATTGCATAAAAGTTGCAATTAGAGTTTTTAATACTGCTTGTTCGATAAAATGACTCTCATTGAAATTCTTTTTACAGCTCATAGAAAGTGTTAATGATAATAATTTTATTAAAATTTTTCATTAATTATATTATTTAATACAACTTATATATATATAAGCCTTTAACTGTTCGTTTTAATTATAAATCCTTTTTAACACCAGCTTTTCCTGATTCGGATTTCTATTATTTTGACAGCTTTGAAAAAAACAAATTCGGTTGTATTTTTTCACCTTCTTATTGTTGTTGTTAAGTAATTGCATTTTCGATAAATAAATTTGAATTTAAAATTTAATTGTATTTTATTGAATATTCTAATTAACATGCAAATTAAGAAAAAATGAAATCACAGAATTCTTTTATGTTTGACAGTAATGCCAAGATGAAAGAGAGACACGCAAGTCAATGATATAACGATGAAAACCAGCGTTCTTTTGACTTTCTCGGATACTCTCTAATAAAATCATCTCCTTCTTCCAGCAGAAAATGGATTGGCCGCGTTGGCCTGATGGTAAGATGTCGGCTTCGGAACCGGAGGGTTTCAGATTCGAGGTCCGATTCCATCGAAAAACCGTCGTGCATGCCGGTCTGGCGCACGCCAAACGTCCTTCCGCTGGTGTGGTATGGAAGTTTGGAGACGGAGGTTCCAGCTCAGGTGTCGTCCTCGTCATCTGACCGCGGTTCAAAATGACGAGGTCCGTCCCAAAAATAGCCCTAGTGTTGTTTTAAAAAGGGACATTAATATAACTAAACTAAATGGAAGTCAAAGGGTAGCCACCACCTTGTTAGAATTTATTCATGTAAGGCAATTTTATTCAAATAATGTACACATATTTAAGCTTCATCTTGAAGGAGCACGTCTTCACTAAATTGAAGTTGAAACGAAATAAAAGTTTCCATTTAACTACATCTCAGTAAAAAAGAAACCCGAACGAAAACTATATGTGCCATGAGTAAAGCATAACTGCTTTGCAATGTATCATTCATAGAAATCTTATGAATAATATTGGATATGCAATTGGTAAGAATTTTCTTGCAAAAAAAACTTTAAAATATTATAAAAACTAGAGACGAAACTTTTCACTGTATTTTATATGATCACCTCAACCAGAATGGGACACGTGTGTCACATTTAAAAAGACCACAGGGACACATATGACCCACCTCCAAATTTGCACCTATAGTTCATTTTTGTTTTTATTTTAGCAGAATGTAACTATTCATACTTTATTTGACCCATTAGAGCCTAAAATTATCTTAATTTTGGAAGAGAAAAAACTGGTATTGAAAGGGTTCAAGCATTTTATACATTAGATTATAATGTGGATGTCAAAGTGTTTCACGACAAGGATATCGAAAACGAGCGAACTAATGAAATTCGGCACGTGGTTTTAAAGCAACATTGCAGATTTGTATAAAACGCGCCAGCATAAGAGAAAGAGTTCGACGATGTCTTTAAAACGCAGTTAACATTTGAAATTCCAAATAAAATTATAAGCCAGATGGATAAATTCTGAGTAGAATACCAAACTTGCATGTACCAAATTTAAAATGAACACAGTATGAATATTTTGATAAAAATCTAACAATTTTTGAGTCATTTTTTTTATGTCGAGAAATTTGAATTAGTTTATTTAACTTAAATCATTTATTAAATTTCTTTTTGCATATATAACTAGTTTCACCCTGTACATTAGGTTTTTTTTTGATAAATAGTAAGTTTTTAAAATAATGCAAAGTATGTATGAGGACAGATTAAAAATTTTCCTTCGAAGCTTCAGTTTTCGAATGACAACCCTTTGCACCGTTACAAGAGAGGGGGAGAAAAAAATAATACAACTTACAACATTGCATTTTTGTGTAAATGTTCGAAGTATTTTTGCGTTAGTTGTAGTATCATCCATTCATGAGGCCATTTCAGCTCATGAATTGACTCCACTGTTCTAAAGATTATAAAACAAAGCATACACAGATCATTAAATAACAATTTATTAAACTATTCGAATACCAAAAGGGAGAAAAAGCTTGAGTGCACCAAACTCTGTCAGAACAATAACAAAATTATAATTTCTTTCAACACTGCATTGTTGGGTTTAATGTACAAGAGTAAGCTCATTCAATAAGTGGAACAGACACAGAAAAAAAATCATAAATATACACTACAAGGGAATTCTCGCTTCTACAAAATCTCATATATAGGGAATCTCTCGGAGACTTCGTACAAAGAAAAATGAATGTACTAGTAGTGCCATTTTAAAAAAATATTTAATATGTTTGCTAGTAAATCAGCCATTTCAAATGTCAACTATCAAGCAATCATACGGCATAAACCTTTTTTCTTAAAAAAAAAAAAAAAAAAGCGATATATAAATTTTCAAAATATAAAACAGCATATGCGAATAAAATTTTAAATATAATTAGAAGGCAGATTAAAGAATAATATGCTAATCCTAATTGATATATGTGCAGATAATTACACAGATGTTTCAAATGACCCATTACTGCCATTTTTAAAAATAAATATTAAAGCGTTTGCTATGGAATGATGCAGATAGCAGGACCAATGAGAAGAAATAATGTATAAAACGTGATCTTCAAAACATAAAAGGAGGAAATGCAAAATATGTGATATTTAAACATACGTTGGCAGTTGATATGTAATACTCTTCTGAATACGAAATACAACGGTCCTCGAACACAAAGTGGAATGAAATACGGAATACGAAAACTGAGTTTTTACTTATATCCATTCTAAATTAGTAAAACAGGTTGCAATAAATGAACAATAAGTACAAAAAAGGGAGTGAAACTCTAAAGTACATCAGACTAAGTACAAAACCGAGCGATCCGAAAGTTAAGAACTATTTGAATCCTCTCTAACAGGAGTAGAAAATAAATTTGCACCGAATTTAGATTGAAAATGTATGCAGCAGCTTACGGCAAAAACGTATTACGATCACACGGTGCTTAGTGTAACGTTCAACAACCTTAATGAAAAGCCTTTGCTTCGTGACTTGAAACGAAGAGTCTCAAAGAAAAAGACTATTGAAATGATATCTGTCTTTGGAGTAAACATCGATGCTTACAACTGCTAGATGAAGGCTTCTTTTTTTTTTTTAAATAAAAAGAACAAACAATAATTTCTGTAAAATAATTTTTTTTGTGAGACTTAAGCAAAAGCTAGCATTTAAATGGAATCAGAACACAGAGAAGAAAATACTGAGATGAAGTTCTTAAAATTTATTTTAATGAATTAATTTTTTTTAAAGTATGGAAAATGCTATTTTACATTTTTTGATGACAGTTTGTTATAAAAATGTATCGAATTTATAATTCTGTTAAAAAACTAAAATACAATCAGGAAAATAATCTTAGCAGAAATTTAGGCTAATTGAAAAAGGTGGAGACATTTTAAAAATTCACCACCTAAACGTAACTGTGAAAATGGAAACAATTTACCTAGTTCTTTTTAAAGCTATTTTTTTTATGGATATAATTCATTGACATTCAGATGATATACAGTGGAAAAATAAAAGTTGCACTGTAAAAAACGTTAACCAAACTTGTTGATGTAATTATTGCAACGACCCAACTTTGGTAAATATAAAATAATAATCAAAGTAGTATTTTTTTTAATGAGAAATATGAATATAAAAAACTCTTCAAACTAAAATAAGCAACGAAGATTTTCTGTGTGATCTGAACATCACATGGAAAGAAAACGTTGACTGATATGGCTTTTTTGAAATAAGCCCGAATCTTTTTCGACGATTCTGTAGACTATCGCATTACATTTCAAACAGGAATTTATATATAACCAATGATTCATGGAAAGTATCAAATACGTTGACAATATTATATTATATATATATATATGGAATGGCCATTATTTTCTGTAAGAACATTAATTACCATAAAAAAATCAACAAATATGAACATCCAAGACATTTATAATGAAGCCTTCTCATCATTTCCACCTTTTCAGACAAGTGTTGATTGCCGGAACTAAATCCCCCCCTCTTTGTGTGTGTGAGTTGTTTATTGGGTGTCATCCCGAAGACAATGTCATGAAGAGCACGAAACACAAAAATGAATAAAAATATATAATCATTTCCTTTATCTCTGTAAAATCCATCCAAGAGCCCTAGCGGACAAAAATCTTCTTGGAGGGTGGAACTAGGTGCTCCGGCAGCTCTATAGGCAAATCGTGTCCTTGTAATTTTATGTTTATCAAATGCATGGCCAGGGCGAATTCATCGGCGTCCAGCATCCCGTCCTTGTCAAGATCGGACAACTTCCACACCTTGCCGAGCACAGAATTGGGAAGTTTGGACTTGACCATCTCCATCTTGGCACTGGCACCAGAAATCTTGCCGTCGACGGGATTGAGGCTCTGGAAGATCTCGTCGTACTTGTAGCGTTCCCTGCCCACAATCCATTCCGAGTCCATGGATCCGGCGTCCACGCCCTCGCCCCTGCCGTACGTGAAGGGACTCTGCTGGACTCCGTCGAAGGCGCCTCCCTTCACGCTCGACTCTTCCTTGGTTTGCATGTGCTGCTCCTGAGGAATCTGGGCCATGAGTCGGGCGATGTCCTCCGCCAGCATCTTGTCGACCGCCTCCAAGAGACGGGGCTTGAGAGGCTGGAACTTGGTGAAATCCATGTCCATCAGTTTCTCCTGCATCTCGCGCAAATCCGGGAAATCGCCGGGGGGCAGGTGGTGCTCCCTTTGGATCTCTTCGTAGATGTTGCGCAGATTCTTGATCAGTTCCTTTTTCTTGCTGTCCTTGCCGAACATGGAGGGCATGTTGCTTCGCAGAGAGCTAATGATGTATGCGTGTACCTAGAGAAAAACAAAAGTATTAAAACACTTTTTTTTATTAGTGTATTTAAAAGCGGATTTTTTAATTTTGATTATTTTTCATTTATATAAAGAATTTTATTTAAACATGTTCTACATTTATACAAATGGCTTCTTGGTCACTTTTTTTACTCTCTTCTGCATGTGCTTTGGTTTCCTAATTTTGTACACTTACACATTCTTAATGACAACACATTTAGCATTCTTAGAGCATTTACAGATACATTATGGATCAGATTAAATATGGATGTCGTATTAGTACGCCGTCTAATTGAAAAACTGCGTAACAATAATTCAAAGATTATAAGTTAGGAAGTTTTAAAAAATTCTGCTTAACGCAGTAATAAACGTGATATTTTTAAACTTTTATTTCACATTGTTATAACTATAATAAAATCTTGAAAGTAATATCATTCCAATTATTTAAAGGAATCAATTAACTGACTTGCATCTAAAAATATCCAAATAATAAACTCGCAGTGAGAATACAACGGTGCATAGAATTTAAAAGTTTTGTACAACAAACATTCCAGTACATTCAAAATGAATGAAAATCATGTAAATGCAGAAATACATAACAAAGAGATTGCGTAAAAGACTGAAGATTTACGCGGCAATCCAGAAATATCGCTTTAAAAATTTATCAACCCCTTTTGTTAATAAACAAAAATCTCTCTACATAAGATGCTAACGTCCGAGACACAGAAATCCCTCTTACTGTTTATCGTCGAATGCGAACAAATCGCTTCAGATTGCTTCATTGAACGTTTTTGCCACTCAATTCAACGCTCAGAGCGGCAAACATTGCGTCACCTGCGCTCACGTTTCTCAGTCTTAATATATTTTTGGCTAACAGTAAGGTTCTTACTTGCGTTGCACTTAAAAATTAGGTTCAATAAATAGATGAATTTCGAACTTTCATTCATTACAGAATGAAAATTAGAAGAAATTCATATCTTAATACTTGTCTTCCTTTAACTGCAGAATCTTTATAAGTTTCAAATCAATTTTATCATTCAGCCATATGATGATTCATAAATATACCAAATATTTATATTAAATAATAAATCGCATCAGGTCAGTTGGTTTCATTCGAAACAACCGGAGGGAACGCAGTTGGCAACGAGATCAAATAAGCAATAACCGCACAAAAAAATAGACCCCGACGATAAATTATGCCATACAATATGTGAGTGAACAAGAAACGAGATGTATCAACAGAAAGGGCTCGAAATGACTGTGCGCGCAAAATTCAGGAAAGTCACGACTCGCCCTCAAGATCATGAATCGGAATGAGCTCAGTTGAAGCAGCTGCGTCGGCTGAAAACATTTATTGGCACAGAGAATTGTTATTTTCGATGGCGAATTATTTTTTACTTTCCCGCATATCGGAACTTGAATTGTCAACAAAAACGTACGCATGTAATGGTGAATACCTTCCCCAATTCCGGAGAATTTCAGTTTTTAACGCGAGAACTGCTATCGGGACAACGAGAAAACTGTCTTTCTGCCTGTTCGATCATTCAAAACCACAAATAGCTTCATGGGTGTCATATGATTCACATATCAATCATACGTCCATTTGTCATATGATTTTATCACCCAAATTGTAGATATTCCGAAAATCCATCAAATCCGTCACTGTCTCTATATTGATGGCTTGTGAAAAAGATAACAAAAATGACGCAAATGATATAGAAGCTAATTTTTCTGACACCTCCATCCCCTGAAAAAATGAAGTATTTAATTAAACATTAATGAAGTTTAATTAAGTATCATATTAATTAAACAATCCCATTTAACTTGCATGGAAGTAATGTTTTCAAAAAGTGTTCGGAGGCCAACACTCTTATTTGCAGGAACTCCAATTTTCTATTACGGTATCCGACTTGGTTCGGAGGGGAATTTTTTTAAAAATTACATGATATTTTTTTATTAATATAAGAATAAAATGAAGAATAAAAGTGGAATTATTTAAATATATATGTAGCTTATGAAGAAAAGCATATTTTGGCATTTATTTACATATACTGAAATGGTTCTAGAGAAAGAAAAAAAAAAAATGGTTACAGTTTCTCTTTCTTTGTAACATTACATGTATAAAATATTTTAGTGTGTACCTAACTATTAGAAAAGAATTATATTCACAAATAAAATTTTGTTTAATATTTATGAAATTCTGGAATTTTTTCCAACACTATTTGCATTAAACAATCATAAGTCCACTTCTAGATCATTCAATATTAAATCATAGTCCATTCCATTCTGCATAACATAACAAGCACTCATTATAAATAATCACTAGTTACATCACTTAAAAGAACAGAATGCGAATTTTCATCCAAATTCATGTTTTCAAAGTAGGCGGATACCTGAAGGACAAAGTGCTCATCTGCTTGTCCTGTCTGCACCCAACTTTAACTAGAGCATTAAATTCGAAATTGGGAAAATTAAAACGAGCAGGATGACGGCAAATGCGCGGCGGTTCATGCGACCTCAAAACGCCTAGTATTCAAGATTTCACAACATTCATCTTTCTGGGAAATCTCTCAATATTTTTACAACATGATGGCTCGCCTGCCGACAATAAGAGAAGGCCGAGGGCTATCCTCAATAAATAATGTTTCCGTCCCCAAGCAGTTCACTGATTATCATCAAGCGTTGCGGCTGGGACCTGCGGTTGCATCTCCTGCTGCGACCACATCAATACGTGCAATAGAAATAACTTGCACACAACATGGCAAACGAGATTCATTGAAAAGAGACCGGTTAAGATAAAAATGGGTGTAAAGGTTTTGAATTTCATAAGGTAAATGTAATTCAAACATGTACAATAATCGATATATTAGCGAATTGATTTTTTCATTTGAGAAGAGAGAAACATAATGAGATAGGCGAAAGTAAAAGATCCGTCTAGGGTGGAAAGAGGATGGAGACATACCGGGTCACGCCATCGCGGCTACGAACTATCGTTTGAAATAGCCGCTGCTACTGAGGTCTTGGTGATGAGAAGGGGGAAGAAAACATTATTTATAAAGGAAAACACCTGGGCTTCTTTTATTATCAGGAAGACAGCCATCAGATTGGGGAATTTTTAAAATATTGGCGTTTCTAATGTTAGATAAATTTAATTTTTAGGGTGTCTTTTAGTATCTCTTAGTTTCCTGATAATGAACCATCGCTCATTTGCTACCATTCTAATAGTTTTATTTTCCATGGCTTCGATTCTTCTGAAATTATACGGTGTGGCGAGTCCCCTCCCCACCTTCAATAGTGATTGGTTTCTGAGAATGGTCGGTATGTCCCATCCTTCTGATCTTTTCTACAGGGTTTTGATCATAATCAAATCTTTCGCGTTTCACAAAATTTCTCTTTTCTCAAATATGAAGTGAAATCAGAACTTTTGTATCCATTTTTATTTCCGATGGTCCCTTTTTAATTCCCACGAACCAACACACATACATTATAAATAAAGATAAAAAAACAACTTTTGCTTTCAAAACATCTTCCCCAAAAGAGTTCTAAACTGAACTACCATTTCAGCAGAATAATTTACATTTTTTAAAATAATCGTTTGCATTTTGATAAGAAAAAACACTGTAGGTACTGTCCAACTGATAGCTAAGTGACATGTATTTTTAGGTGCGGCATAAGAAAATTATTTATGCAGAATTGTTGTTTTGTTTTGTTCTTTCGTAGGAAGTGAATGGTGAGAAGTAAGAAAAATAACCTGAATGAATATGACATAATGAGAATGGTATTTAATAATAAATAATGATGTTCAACTTTTTAAGCTCAAAAATGTCAAACGAATCGCTTGTACATTTTATTGAAATATTTACTTTAGAGGAAATAACATATGCAATTCCACTCATTTTTTTTCGCAACATACATTCAGATAAGTATGATAGGCACATCCAAGTCGTACGCTATTCGTAAAGTGCGAAATACAGATGAAAATATCAGACATTTTGCAGGGCAGATACATTTAGAGACAAAACACACATTTTTCATCCCACCATCTTCACCTTCTCATCATGAAATATATATTGTCCAAATAATTCCAAAATGGAGAATGTGATTATCTCCACGTTTTAAATCTCTCGCAGACAGACGCAAGCGTTTTCGAAACTGTGTTTGTGTCAACACGATAACTAAAAAGTGAGATTCAAATGGGGCGAATGACTGAGTGTTTCAAATTTTAAACATCATTCGTGAATGGGTTAACACCTGTTTATTCAGGGGGACGGAAGATTGAAAAACGCAAAGTTCCGCGAAGAAAATGTGTCAGTAGTCTTGCCAACATCAAAAACTTGGATCTGTATCCAATTTTGGAGCCACATTCACAGAATTTTCTACCTGGGCACAAAATGTGACACATTCAAATCGGGGAAGAATGTGCGCCGGTTTATAAAAAAGAAACGCGCCTCATCCAATTCAATCGCCATCAGGTGATAACAGGAATAATTATTCTTAAAACATTCAATTTTCGTTTTTTTAAAATTTCATTTTAAATGCAATAAAAGATGAATTTCAAACTAATAGATTTATTTACTGATTTTATTTCAACATAGTTTCAATCAATGGAAATACACAAAATAAACCGATCCAATGTCCATGCTGAACAAGAATCACGTGATTTACTGAACATTCACAAGAGTCGCAAAAAATGATGAATACGAGTGTTTTTAATCTTCTCATACCAGTGCACGAATCCGACTTTCGTCAAACAAGTCGTGAGCGGCGAAATGTTGGAATAAAAATATAAATTCTTAACTTAAGAATACTTGATAAAATACAGATGGCCTCACTTCTTCTGACATTACCTAGAAAGGCATAACGAAATATAAAACCAACAAATCACAAGCAACTGGGAATACGGCAGGAATGGGTACTATGGGGAACCATTTCTGCTTCACAATGCAGGGGAAAAAAAAAAAAAATCACGTTTTGGAGCTCTTTTTTCCATCTGACTGGAAATGGAATTCCAGTTATGGAACCTAGATATGCACAAAGATGCACAACTTGGATGATACAACGACATGCCAATATATTTGAGCCCAGACATTTGAATCGTTGACAGAATACAATGGGTGTAAAATTTAAATAGAACTAAAAATTTTAATGATACAGCCCTTCGTCCACAATTCTGCCCTTTTTTTTTTTCTTTTTTATAATTATGTTCAAGTGTAAATACCGAGCCAAATGTCGGCCGTTCAGCGTGTTGATGTTTTGTGTAATCGTATTCAAAGACAGATTCAAAAAGTGTGTTTATAAAGTAAAGGTATTCATCTGGGGAGGATACATTTTTTTTTAAAGCTGACAATGCTTTACATACGTGAAGGTAATCATTCAGAAAGCATTCGAAAAAAACGCAAAAGAAATCCCGAAAATAAATCATTCCCAAGCCATCAGCACAGGGAGTGCGAAAATGCGTCGAAACACAAAAGTCGTGCGTGGGCAGTTTCTATTCGCAGCTGCCATGTGTAACCATAACGAGCATCGACACGCACAAAGAGTCATTGTGTCGCACCCGGACAACAAGGAATAGGAACGAAACGCCAGAGTAGGCATTTCTGCACTTGGGAAAGGACGGACGCTTAAGAGGGTGCACTTGAGACAGTGCTTCGGCCGACTGAAGCTTGTTCCATCGACCCAGTAACAGCACAATGACAAATGTGTGGGATCACGGCATACTCTCGATGATCTGGGTTAGTTAAGAAAATCACCGTCCCTCATAAAACGAAAAATAATTAACTTAAAACGAGGAATAATTCATTTGAAGTGGAAAAGGAATTTACTTCGGACTAAAAAGGGAGGAGCAGTTATCCATCAAACACTTTTTCAAAACATGAACACGGCCAGTTTTGACTCTTCGTCTCAGGCCCATTTTTTCACATGAGTGCAATCATTTAACACTAATTATTTAGATAAATTTTGTTAGTTAAAAAAAAAAGTCCCCCTCTATATATGTCTCTTTTAATGATGCTTCATTATGGTCTAAATATATTTTTATATTCGTAATTTCAGATAACATTAATGAATTTTAATAAATTTCAAACATTGTGAATTGAATTTTAAAAAAAAAAACTGAACATATAAAATTAAAGCACTTTTATCGCAATAATCTTTCCTAAATAGTCGAACCGCTTTTCTTTGCATTGCTACAGCAGAAAATTTTTCTATCGCACAACTGAAGATATTATAATTCATTTTATTACAAACTAGCCGCCTTTGGCGACCAGCCGGTTCGCCAGTATTACCGCTCACTACATTTTTCAATTAAATATTTTAAGTAACTGGTCTCTTAATAGATTCTCAAACAAAACATTTTTAATCTTCAAATTTTGACAGTCATACCAAACTTATACTGTTGTTTAGATCTTTTCTTTCAATTTACTATATATATTTTGCTAATTTGTTGTCATTTCCGGTAAAACTTCAACTTTAAATTAAAATGGAAATGATGAAATTGCAATTAATATAAAGATATTTTTAAATAAAACCAAGCGTTTTATTTTATTTATCATCTTTATTGTTATTTATTTATTATTATTATTACTGAATATGAGTATTGCAAACAGAATCGCTCGGTATTTAAGTCTTATGTGAAATACAAAATTTTTTTCATAATTTATGTAATATCTAAAACAATAATTCAACAAACATTTCTCAGATTCAGCATAAAATTCAGTTTTTAGTTTTGTTTTCAAAAGGATTGAAATGAAATCAATAATAATATTTTGTTCCGGCCTATAAATATATTTCAAAAATTATGAAGTCTAAATTTAATGCAGTAAGGTATCATATTCTGAGAAATATTCTGGACACACCAAATTTTAAATAAATGAATGAATGTTTCTGTTTTCCACGATCAACTAAGACTTATCTATGATGTTTTGAATGTTAAAAATGTTGAAATACTCAACATTTTCATAATCTTAGTCCAATTAATCTTGAGAAACCTGCGCGCTGATTGGCGTATTTTCTTTGAAACGATCGATGGAAAATCTAAAATTATCCTTTTTTTATTGAATAATGATATTCAGATTTTCATAAATCAATCAGTTTAAGTGATTGATTTAGTTGATTGGAAATTAACTCTTTTTATTTAAAATATCAGTGTTTCAGGTACATTTTGTTATTCGTAATTTCCACAGCAGAAGCTTAATATAAAATCAAAAATTCGTTATTTATTAGAGCATTTATTGAATCAAGTTACATAAAATATAATCATTTTCCATTTAGACGATTTTAGCAAATCTGTGACTTACTAAAGGTTTATAAATTAGCTATGTGGCCCTGATTTGAATGGATATCCTTTCATATTAAACAAAACTTGCCTTAAAATATAACTGATTTATTGGATTAATAATATAGAGAGTGTAAAAGATCATAAAATAATTTTAATTGAATTTATTTTTTAGAAAAAATAATATTTCACATTTGTTTCATTTCCTACAGACACGTGCCGAAAATTATATTTTTGCAGATTTTATTTCTAAAAAGATTTAATTTATTTTTAGTTGGAGCTTTAATCAATGTGATGGCAACACTTTGAAAAAAGCTAATTTTTTCCCATGAAAACGAAACGTGCTCGAGCAGCTTAAATTTTATTTTTATTTTGTACGAAAAAAAATTGTTGAAAAATATATTTAAAATATTTATTCAAAAATTCATTAAAAATAGAAATTTAATTTTAAGGTTAAAACATTGGTATCATTTAAAAGATAAATTTTTGATCTTTAACTTCATGTAAAAATCTTTTTTGTGCGGTAATATTTTCGGAAGTTATAGCAGAAACACGTCAAAATTTCGCTTAATTTTTAAATAAATAAAATAATAATTAAAAATTCGAAAAAATAACCCCCAGGTGCACATTCAAGGCCTCCAAGGTAAACATGTGCCAAATTTGGTAGCTGTAGGTTGAATGGTCTGGCCTGTAGAGCGCCAACATACACACACACACACACATTGAGCTTTATTATAAGAATAGATATAGATAAACAGACATCAAATTTTACAGAAAACAGGATTACAATAAACATAAAATAATTTCTGCCGCAATAGTTCTTCTTTCTTCCCTTTTAAGGTTAACAAAAAACATTAAACGAAAAAACTCGCATTAATTTTTATTTTTACGGCATTTGACTTTGGATTCCAATTTAAATCACTATGAATGGTTCACTATGGTTTAAGCTATGCCCTGTCCTATGTGTGCGTCAACACGCACGCACATCAAGGCTGGCCACTTTTCACTTACTGCTCAGAAAAGTGTTGAAAGAATAACGAAAGTTCTAAGAAAGACAAAGAAACCGGCATAACAGTTGTTTCATTGCTATTTATAAAATATTATAATGAAAACTGCAACATTTGTTTTGAGCACTTCCATTTTTTTTAATTAGAAGTTATTTCTTGTTTCTATAAAGTTGAATAGAGCTTTTTTTATATTGATAAAACACCGGGAAAATATTCAATGAAATTAACCCGATCCATAATCCCGTATTTATTATAGTCAACACATCGGATGACGAATAAAGTTTTTATTACTGAAGGTAACAAGTTTCATTACTCAAGGAAAAACAAACTGGAATTATTTTTAAAAAAATGGGCTCGTGAAATCTTTAATTATAAAGATTTTCAAATAATTATTCACAGCGAAATCTGCAGAAGATTACAAGAAAGCAAAAATATATAAGGTTACTTTAGACAAAGTTGATGCAACTGTTTGATTCTTATTAAATAGACATGGGGACAATAAGAGATACGTGAATAAGAAGATACTTCTACGAAGAAAGCTCCATAAATGAAGAAAACACACCATTTCTTAGAAGTCGGGTGACACTTTCTCATGCAAATAAGTTTAACGCCTTGTTAACGTCCACTTAATACGCGCAGGAGAGACCCTTCAATTAGCTGTGGCGTGGTGCAAGCGAGCAATAAAACACGCGACAGCAGGATTCCCATACCTCGAATCGTAAATCAGAACAAATTAAGTCCGTCTCAACCATGCTCGTTAAATCAGAGGCCATAAAATGCGAGGAAAACAATTAACAGAAAAACAGCCTCGACCAGTAGCGTAATCCGGACAGAAGTGAAGACAGTAAAAAAATTTAAAAATAACATTCATTTATCGGCGAATTAAAAAGCAGAAATGCATTTTTAATTGAAATCTGAAGGTTGAGAAGAATTCACGAGTATGAGACATTGATATAAATGATGGGCAAACTACTGCTCGTTTAGAAATTCTATCTTGTTGGCCGGAGATTTTGAAAACTGTACATCCTTCATCCGATCAGCTTAAAAAAAATCAAAAAAATCAGAGCACTTGCAAAATAACATGGTTTTAAGCCTTTGAGTTTTGCAATGCATTCGTTGATATATCTGAATTAGTCGAGATTAAATCCTTTCATGTATATATAAAAATTAATTTTCTACAAAATATTATAGTATTTTAAATATTTTCATCGCTTGATATATTTTTGATTGAAATTAGAATTTCACCTGAATCAGGAGACTTTAAAAATCACCGATAGCTCATTTTTTTTGTCATATTTGTTACATCAGTACAACAAACTTTGTTCCAAATGCTGAAATATAAAAAAAGGTTATTGTCGTTTGATAGATTGACTCAATTTTAGTTTTAAATATGGTAGGATCACTTGAAAATTAACGAAAGTGATGGATTAAAACAAAGAGAAGCTTTAAGAAATAGTAGTAGAATAATTTAAACTGCAAAATTGGCAGAATTCGTGTTCACTTCTACTTAAGTGAATATTTAATTAATTTCTGTGCACTTTTTCTTATGTGTGCATACTTCTTTCTTATGCCTTTATATATATATATACACACACACACAGTTAGTCACAAAAGTCTGCGTACAGACTAAATTTTAAATTTAAAAAAACACTTAAAGCATAGAAAAATGTATTTTAATCATTGCATTTTTTTTCTTCTATTAGCTACAATTGTAAACTTAAATAAAAAGTAAATAATATAAGTGTAATACTTTTTACGTTTTTACAAAAATATATTTTGTCAAAAAAACTCAGAAATTCCCTCCAATAAAAGTCTGCGTACACTTTCAAAAAAAAAAAAAAAGCAAAATATAAATTTTTTACATTACTTCAATACTTTGTAGCATATCCTTTATTCTTCAAAACAGCTTGCAGACGTCTGGGCATTGACTGAACTAGTTTTTCAGTATCATCCGAGGTAAATTTTGCTCATTCTTACTGCAATTTACTAATTAGCTCATTTCGCGACGTAATATTGTGTTTTCGAATTCGTTTTTCCAATTTTACCCCCAAATGTTCGATTGGATTGAGGTCTGGCGACTATGGAGGAGTACGAAACTGTCTTGGAGTGTGATAGAGGAGATATTCCTTCACAATTTTAGCTGTATGTTTCGGGTCGTTGTCTTGCTGGAAAATAAAGGTATTAGAAAGGTTTAAATTTCGGGCACTGTCTCGTAGATTTTTCTTCAGAATATCCAGATAAACATACTTATCTATGACTTTATCAATAATGTGCAAATTTCCAACTCCTTTCGAAGACATACACCCCCATACCATCACACCGCCAGCTCCATGTTTGACAGTTGGATTTAAATTTCTCAGATTCAGTTCTGTTCCTGGTTTTCTCCATACAATAGGGTGGCCATTAACTTTAAATATGGTAAATTTACTTTCGTCTGACCAAATTACATTTTTCCAGAAGTCCTGCGAAGAGTTTAAATATGTTTTGGCAAAAGCAATTCTTTTCTTTCTATTTGTCTCGAAAATGTATGGCTTAGACCTAGGTTTGCGTCCATGATAATCGGCCTTTCGCAGCACTTTTCGTACAGTTTCCGGAGAAATTTCCTTGTTGCTAGTTAAAAAGATGTCCTTTGCAATGCTTGCAGCAGAAAGTTTAGGATTTTGTTTAATTCGTCAAAGAATTTTTCTTCCTTGTCTCTGCGTTAGCTTCTTCGGTCTCCCACATCTTGGTTTTACAGCAAGACTACCAGTGTCAAGATAGTTTTGAATAACTCTTTGTACACTAGAAAATGGTTTTACCAATATCTTTACGAAGACTTTTACCTTCATCTCTCAATTTCATAATTAGTTGTCTCGTAACTAAAGGAATTTCTTTATTGGTTGTCATTTTCGTCAAAGAAAATAGAAATAACAACTACCAATCAACGTGAAATTGGCTTCGGAAGTCAATGACCTTGAAAGTGTAACCTTCTTTGCATTCTCAAGTTTGAAGTTTAAAAGTTAGATAAGAAATGCCCCGCCTCCTTTGCGTCGTACGCAAAATTTATTAGCTTTGATTTCTGGCCAATTATCTTTTAAAAATGAGTGTGCATAAATTATTAGATATGAAAATATTACAGTTAAATAATTTCAAAGTCCCTTATTAAAACTAAATATTTAAAAAATAAAACTTTAAGAAACTGCCCTTTTCGCACTTTAAATTTGGATTTGATATTACTTTTTCTTGATGTACGCAGACTTTATAGACTAACTGTGTGTGTGTGTGTGTATATATATATATATATATTACACCCGTATTAAAATATTAACTGTCTTTGATGACCAGCAGATTAAGATTAATGCTCACTAAAATTTTATATAATTATTAACTTGGTCTCTTAATAGCTTCTTCAGCAAAATATTTTTAAGCTTTAATTTTAATAGTCATATAAGTCATAATATAGAATCTTTAAGATATTTTACTCCTTGTATTGGGTACATTTCTAATTTTCTATAAGCTGTCGTTAAAGCAGAATTAAAATTAAATTAATTTAAAAACTTGTTTATCGAAATGAAACAAATTAAAAAAAATCTAAATATAGAAAATCGAATACTTCAGAATTGAAAGTCATATGTGCACCAATGAATATTTAAAAAAATAATTATGCAATATCTCTATGAATTTCTCTGAATTCATCATAAAATTCTTTTTTTTATTTTAAAAAGGATTTAAATGCAGGAAGTAAGGTTTGATTTCATTTCAATGAATAAATGTACTTCTGAAAACAATTATGGAGACTAAATTTTATACAATCCTACGTCAAGATAATTTTATTGAATATGATTCAAGTAAACGTTTCAATCTTTTGCGATCTAGACTGAGCGATGTATTTTAAAAGTGTAGAGCATCCAACTGCAGGGTAAGTAAAAATCTACTATGTATTGATATATTAAAGAAGGACACAATGGAACAAAGAATGCCGACAAACGATTTGGCGAAACAAAGAAATCAGTTTAAAATTCATTAAAAAAATATGGTTGAAAGGCTTTTTTTAAACTACGAAAAAAAAATGTATCTGAATAACTGGAAAAAATTTATGAGGCAATTTATATTATTGAAGACCTTTTTGTTTTAATTTCAAAATGGTGAAACAATCTAATTCCTGCCATAACATTTTCGGTAGCAATATATATATATACTATTTATCAATAAAAATTCTAACTGAATATTACAAACAGGCGAATTTCCAGCCTGCAAAACGTATTTTTGGCGGCTCCAGTAGCTCCAGGTCAAAGGGTCAGATGTTTTGTAGAGTGGCCGCAGACACACATTCTCTAGTATTATTAGATACTAATCTTGGATTATTTTTTTTGTTACTGTAGCTCTAGTTTGAAACTTTAAGCTTTTGTATTTAAGGCACATTTTATTTGAGAAACGCAATCGACCTTCCCTTGTTATTTATTCTGAAGGGCAGATAAACAGCGCGAAGCCAAGCGATTTCTGTCGCCTATTTCAAACAAAGAAATGATAACTGATTTTCAAATGAAATGAGAAGTACTTCTCTAACAATCCTCCCTCTTTACAGATAAAATGAAAGAGGTTGTTAAAAAACAATCGTTTAAAATCGGAAGCGAAACCAACACGAGAGGTTATTGTCTAGCTCAGATTAGAATAAGTGGTCCAAGATGCTAACAAAGGCGAAGAAACGAAACACAGATAACAAATATCAGAACAGCAATTCTCGAGTTTCTGCGAAAAATGAGACTTTTAAGGCGTTTTGTGTTTCGATTCCTTCTCGAGTGAAGAGAATGGAATCTCTTCAGCACAGGCCAAATTGTTGGGCAACTTACTCCTTATCTTGGATATTTGTGCAAAAATAACATAGGGTCAGAACATATGAATATTTTTTCATGCAGATATATTCTATTTAAGAGTTAAATGCGATTTTTAATAAGAAAAACCAAAACTGAATGGTATGAAAAGCCCCCCCCCCTTTCCCATATTTTTCTGTATTTATTTTCTTTTTTAACACTCCATTCATATAAAATTTACATTAAAATATTTTAAATAAATTTTTTCACTATAAAAATATTGAAAGAATAAGAAAATTTATATTATATATATATAGCTTACATCTGAAATTTTTGAAAAGAAGCTTATACATACAGCTTTGAAAATTCAAAACTTTTTTCTTTCATTTGCATATGCAAACTCAAAAAAAAAAAAAAAACCTTGTCATTTATCAATCAGAATAAAGTGAATTTTTAACAAATTTTAAGAGAATGCATCGCATGCAAGGATTTGCTACTTTTCCCACTGGTAGGGAATGACTTTCGATCCGATTTTCTACAGTATTTAGAATTTGCATCCCTTCTGTATTCCTGCATTCTGTATCGTGATCCCATTCCAAAATTTCACCAAAATCGGACGAATCTGAACTACCATTTACACTACCAGTAGGAACACTGAAGAGAAGATCTCTGGTGTTTGCAGGGTCGCGGTGGTAAGGTCTCGGCTTCGGATTTGGAAAGTTTCAGGTTCAAAGACCCGATTCCACCGAAGAAACGTCGTGTAAGCGGGTCTGCTGCACGTTAAATCCGTCGGTGCCAAACATCCTTCTGCTGATGTGGTGTAGAAGTTTGTAAGCTCAGGTGTCACCCTCAGCATCTGATCAAGGTTCAAAATTAGCCCTAGTGTTCTTTAAACCGGAACGTTAATATAACTAAACTAATCTGATGCCTGCGTTCGTACACTGTTCACATATGAACGTGAAACGCTAATACACACAACCCAGCTCTCCCATAAAAAACAAAAGTTTCATTGATTTCTAGCTGCCCCATAAAGGCGTAGAAAGTTGCATGTGCTAATTTTTATAAATTCCTAGAACTTTTAAACAAAAGAGAAAAGATAAGTGCGTGCTGATGGGTTAAGTGAGGGCCTCCGTGAAAGCAATGAAATCGTAGGACATTTTCATCGCGGTCAAGCGCTTCTCTTTTGCTAATAAGATAACAGTTAAACATATGTGATGAAAAGGAAACAAAATTCGAACCTTATTTCACATGAGATCTCTCTACATCGCTGCATTTTTAACTATCGTGTTCGCGACTTCGTGGACAGGTAAGATTCCATAGACGGATTTCCGTCCGAAATTTAATAGATGCGCGCAATCTTATTAAATTTCATACTTCTAACTTGTGAGTTTGAGTTCATAAACAGAGAAATACAATTCGACGAATATATTTTTATTTTCTTCCAGACTCGCAGAAATCTAAAACGACGAGTTCAAATTTTCTTATTACTTTTTCTATATTTTGTGCGCGAGAAAGCAGCGAACCAGAAGCAAAAACGAATGCTTAAGCTGCCTAGTCTTTTTATATCCGTACCTCTAACACACGGGTCAAGTGACGTTGAAATAACACCTCGCTTTCAAGTTATGCGAATGATATTTTACGACGGATCGTATCCACAGGACGAAGATAACGTTTTCGATGTCGGCAAATTTAGCACATGACAAGGCATGCAAAGGAGGACCTCTGATGAAATCTGGCTTCGAACTTGCAACCTTCCAGTCAGTGAGCTTCATAACTTAAAATATTCAATTTGACAAAAACTGTAATATAATAAAAGCCGTTTCCTTGATTTATTGCACTAATAAAGTGTTTTAAAGAACATTTTCATTAAATCCATGTAATTTTGATATCAAACTATCTTAATATTTCTACAACTCACTCATTCGTAAATCGATACATTTAATTCAATATGCATGGAGTGCGTAGTCATAGCAAAAAAAAAAAAAAAAAAAAAAAAAAAAAAAAAAA